>UXGC01000143.1:0-286227 GCA_900480045.1 Eurytoma adleriae
AAGTCTGCTTTAACTATACATTTTAATAACCCACTCATAATGTCAGAAGCTCTATCTTTTTATGAACAAATTAATATACTTGAATTACATAAAAAAACATCTTTTATGCCGTTAACTCTGCCAGCAGTGATATACGGTTGTTTGGTTGCTAAAAGTTGTGCCTTTCTATCAAGAATGTGTGCCTTATTATTACAATATAGAAAAATTGTTAAGGAATACAAAGAGCGTGTTTCTGTAAAATGTGCTAAAAACTTAATTGTATATGCTGAAGATCTTGCCAGTGCATTATGGTATGATAATTGTTTTAGTAACAGATATTCGAAAAGCAGGTACTTTTTAAAATCTTTATCAGAAAACATAGTAAAAGAAAATAATGAAATCTGTGATATTAATAGTTTATTAAATATCTATCAACACTGTGCAGTACTGCCATATTTATATACATTAAATACTAGTGGTTTGCAGATCAAAACAAAGAAAGACGCAAATGATGTTGCAGCATATTACTACAGTCATGTAAATCAGTTTATTAATGCCTTTTTGGGAAGTGATACAACCTTTTCATTAAAACACTGAGTTTAGAATTTGTAATTGAATACTTTGTAAATGTAAATTATAGTTGTAATAAGGATTGGTAGTAGACAATGAGTAGATTAGTGTAATTCAGGATAGTGAAAGGATATGTTCTGAATCTCGTGACAGTACAAATTGAGTGTAAAAAAGTTTATATTTTATAATTGTACATAAATATAACAAAAATTGAAAAGAAGTAAATTATTAAAATTAAAAATAGACATTGCAGTACATTTAAATGTGTACTATTCTAACATAACTCCACTTTTTGTGTTTTGGAGATATTTGGGCTCTTTAATTGTTGGGGCTGGAAGGGGGGGGGGGAGGGGAGAAACTTAAATCATTTTTCTGGGAACAAATAAAAAAGGTATTTTTATAAGGGATTTTAATGAAAATGATCTTTTAAAACAAACATGTAGTTATGTCCTTGTGTTGCGATGGATGATTTATAAACTGGATGTAATTTCCTGCCTTAAAATAAGGAGATGTTTTAAGCAAGAAAATATAATAAAGAAATAACAAGAACAATAACACAACTATTTTCCATATATTAAAAAATATATTTTTTATATAAAAACAATACATTTAAATCGCTAATCACAAAAATATACAAACAAGATAAAAAATTATATTTAATTTTTTATTTTAACATAATTAATCGATAAACAATGGTTAACTAATACTTTGAGATTATTTCCATCACATTATTTATTTTTTATTTTATTAACAATTCTTATGAGATTACCTTTTTTCCAAACACTAAAAAATGGCACTAAAAATTTACTCAGTAAAAAATTAGACTTATTTTTAATACTATACTTGTACATTGTTATTCTAAAAAAATATTACATATAAATAGCATAATATTTATTTGTAAAATATATTTTATTCGAACAAATAAAAAAAATTTTTATAAAAACAAAGAATTACTTTCTTCTGCAACCCACTAATTAGTATTCTTACTAATCGTTGATGATGCTTCTATTAAATTTTTTAAGGCATCGTCATTTAAATATCTAAAAATTGTTTCTGAACATGAATCTGGTAAACTGAATCTCAAAATTAATTCCAAAGCATCTTTAGCTGGTTTCAATAAATTATTTCTTGATAAACCCCTTCTGTACTGCAATTTAAGCAAAAAGCCATACTGTGCAAAATCATTTTCAAAACTGTGAGATTTCAGAATGTCTAATAACTCGTCATTTTTCACATACAGGGTCATTTCATTTGGATCCTTAAAAAGTATATCATACAATGTTGCATAATTATTTATTTGGATACTCTTCATTTTCTTAATTTCATCTTCACATTTCCCTAAGATGTCAGTTCCACTGCTGTTGATCACATATTCTGCATGCCGATCTTTCAATTTCATGTAGTAAGACATATTATCCCAGCTGACAAAAAAACCAATTGTTCTCAACCTTCTTATATGATACATGAAGGTATAGTATATTTGATGAAAATCAAACATTGGTAACCTCTGGCTATCCAAAATTTCAATTTGAAATTCATAATAGTAGTACAAAGCTGTTCTACAGTATCGATCAGTAATATTAATGTCTGCTCCATGATTTAGGAGATTCTTAACATTATCAGCAGTTCTATTTATACATGCCATGTGAAGAGGAGTTCTGCCTTTTGAATCTTGACTGTCAATATTACAATCTATCTCTAGAAGTGGAACAATTCTATTAGTCGAATAACGAGTGGAAGCCGCTAAATGTAATGCAGTTTTGCCATCACTCTGTTTCAAATCAATGTTAGCACCTTTTTCCAAAAGAGCTCTGATGATTTCCTCATTTTTTGGTGCTAAAAGATCATTACCAGTTGCTAGATGTAACGGTGTGCATAAATTCTCATTCTCTGCTATATTTGGATCTACATCATACTTCAAAAAAACTTCGATAAGATCCCAGAAACCCTTTATCAGTGCTATATGAAGAGGAGTTAGACCTGCATGTGTTTTAGCATTAATATCTGCACCTACATTCAACAACATTGTAGCTATTTCAGCTTTCTTTTCATCACTATATATTTTATTCGATTCTGCAATGTAATGTAATACTGTTTTGCCAGTTTTGTCAACAATATTGACATTTGGTTTATACCATAATAGTGTTTTGATAATTTCATGACGTTTGTGGTAAAATTCATTTAAAATGCTATGCAAAGTTTGCGTCATGTGTCTTCCAAATTCACACTCAAATGTTCCATAATCAATGTCACAAGCGTAAAACAAAGGAGTTTTACCCAAATTATCTTGTGCATTCACATTGCTTTTGTTCAGCAAAAGCAATTTAACTATATCCACTTGTTCATTTTGTTGAGCTATTGAATCTAGAACTTTTTTTGGCGATTGTTTAAAACTACTTTCAAAATTCACTTTTTCATAGCTGTTTGAAACATTGACTGAATTTCTGAGTATGGTATGTATTTTCTTAGCACTTTGTTGACAGGCCAAGTGTAGTGGTGTAAAACCTTCTTTTTCCACTACCTTCAAATCAGCATTGTGTTGTAAAAGTATTTCAACGGCTCCTTTCCTGTTGAATTCAACTGCAAAGTGCAACGGAGTATATCCTGGACATTTTGGCAAATCTAAATTTACAGCTGCATTTATCGATGCTCCATTTTGAAGAAAAGATTCAATAGAACTTGTACTCTTAGTACTACAAGCAATATGGAAATGAGAAAGACCAATTTTATTAACAGGATTTATGTTTTTTGGAACATATTTAGATAACATAAAATCTGTAAATTCATTATCCGAATAAAAATAACTGAAAGCAAAATGGAAAGGTGTATTTCCATCTCTATTCTGAATTGTTGTATCAGCACCATTACTTAGGAGCAAATTAACAATCTGACGATGTCTGCTTTCTATTGCAAAATGTAATGGTGTATATCCAGCATTCATTGCAGAATCAGTGTTTACTGCACTATTAATATCTACTTTTAGCATTAAAAAATGGTTGACTATGTCTACTTGATCTCTTGTACATGCTATGTGAAAATGAGACAGTCCACAGTCATCGACAGGATTTTGGCTTGTTCTTTTAAGTCCAGATACAATAGCGTCTATCACTTTCCAACACTCCTTAAGAGGGTAACTCTGTTCCTTCATATAATAAGCCAAATGCAAAGGAGTTTGTCCTATTCCATTCTTAGCATTCACATTAGCTCCATATTTAAGAAGCAACTTGACCACTTTGAGGTTCTGATGTTTCACTGCTATGTGAAGTGGAGTACAATAAGTTTCATCTTGGGAATCTTCGTTTTGGAATTTATTCAGATCTATTCCCCGCTTAATAAAATCTTCAACCACAAAAGAATTATTTCTTAAACAAGCGGCATTAAATGCAATATAATCATCATCACTAAAAGTAGTTTTATTGTTTCGAAGCAAATACCTGGATAGCATTTTATCAACAATCTTATAATTTCTTTTTTTTAAAGCCAGACAAAATGGAGAGTCTAGATTGCGGTCTCTGCCGTTAATTATGGCACCTCTATTCAATAAAACTTCAACTAACTTGACATCTCCCAATCTGACAGCGTAGTAGAGAGGAGTATGGAAGAAGTATGTACCATCTTCTTTGTTAACTCTGCAACCACTGTCTAATAATAGCCGCACTATTCTTTTGCATCCTCTTTGTATTGCTTGTATCAAAAGGATATAATCAAGCCACTGGTCATCAATTAACAAACCATTATGCTGGCTCAAAATTTTCTTTACAGCAATTAATGAATTTTTCCTTATTGCAACGGACAAAGCTTCATATTCATTTTCTTTAAGAACCATATTATTACCGTTGCTGCTTGTATTAGATAATTATTGTCACCTTGCAGATATAACAATGTCTCTGACAAACAACACTTTGTATATCTCTTTTTTGACATTCCAATATATATAGATTTACCTTGGTTTAACCTTGTTCAATTACAGTATTTATATTTTAAATGCATACATGTTCTAAGTAACGAGTTGCCAATAATTATTGATGTAAGATATTCACTGTATTTTTTTTATTCTTTTCATGCTCCGTTTACTATGAACGCTGTGAAATTATGATACTATCACTAGGTAAACAAACGCACATAACCGCGTTATTCCTTTGTCAAATTTAGTTCTTTATTCGGTACTACACGCAAGAAATTTATTACTTAAAAAATTCTTGTGCATCAAATAACTTTATTATCGATAAACAAATTGGTTTTATTATCTTAGAAATTAAATTCAAAGCAATTCACTGAACTGCGCATTTTTTTGAAATCAGCTGATTCTTTGTTGTCCTCTGTTTTCTCTTAGCAGACAAAGATTACCCCCTCCACCACACCTACTCCAGACCAAAATTTCAAGTTGGCACGTTCTGATGTCTATATTCGCGTATAGATGCGTAGTACTGATGTATACAGTGTATCTCCCGGTGACTTTTTTTTATTTTTAAAGGTTAAATGAAAGTGTTATGAAAGACTAATTGTTATTAACAAGGATTGTTAAGATCATATAAGTTAGATACGAACATAATGTACGTAGTTCATCCTTAAAAATTTTTTACAATAATTACATCAGACAAATTTTCATACAAAAATTTTTTGTGAAATAATAAATTTAATGGCTTTAAATATATATTATATTATAGTATAAGATCAAAACTTGCATATATTACAATCTCCATATTTTTAATCTTATAAGATAAGATGCTTAATACGATTTTAAGTGTCAATAAACAAATAGTTTTTAATGCACAAAGTCAAACAATTACACGTCACTTTTACAGATGGTTAATACTTATGTTTAACGGGTAAGGTCAATTGTATTATAAATAATCAAATCTTAAAGATATTAAAGTAAAATAAGTAATTTTTTTCAGTGTTGATGCAGAGAGAATTAAAAAAGTAGGTCCCGATCGAGCTTGTGCAGAATGGCTACTTAGAAATGGAGCTGGTGTAATGTGGAAAAACAGTTCTGAATATTTGAAGGATTATAATCATTTACCTGATGAAACTGAAAGGTACCACATTCAAGCAGTCGATGCCACTGATTCAGCCATTCATCATGTTGGATTCCCTCATTTCTGTAAGTAAATATAAATAAAATTTCTTAAAATAAATATAAATTAATTAGATTAATATAATCTAAACTTATCCATAATAATATTACTAATTAAATATTTTTAATTTATTTAGCTGGTTGTAAATTCATAGAAGAAATAAAGCTAGTAAAGTGCAATTTCATTGAAAATGATGCCTTACCTATGCTATCAGTAATAAAGAGTAGCTTAAACAGACTTGAAGTAATAGAATGCAAAAATATTACCGATTCTGGTCTTTTGGAATTAAAAACTTTGTCGTAAGTTTGAAACCCTAATTTATTTAAGAATAAATAACAAATATACAACATAAGATCATATTGTATTTCAAATCTTTATATAATAATTAATTCATGTGTTTTATTTTTAGTAATTTGAAAACACTCACATTGGGTGGTTTTCCTTATGTAAAAGAGCAGTCCAAAGTTACATCAGAATTATCTTCTGCTCTTCCAAACTGTAAAATAACTTTTCTTTGATGAACAAGACTGTGTCCAATATCTTATTAAACTTCTAAATCATGTATAATGTATTAAAATATAAAAAATGTATTTTATTCTATAAAAAATAAAATATTTATTAAAAATCGCCTTATAAAAGCGGTTCTGGCAAATTTCTACATAAAGTAGTTTTTACTACGATATTTATGAAACTTGTTTCTAATCAACTAAGAGGTGTTAATAAAAAAAAGTTTAACTTATTTTTAACTTAATATTTATAAAAAACAAAATATAAATTTTATATTTTTAAAATTTATGATTAACTTTCTTTTTTAATTCCCAAAACCTTATACAAGATCCTGTATTACAAAAATTTAAATATTCAACAATTATACGACTGGCAAGTTGATGAAATAAAATTGTTAACAAATCTTATTATTTGTTTTATTGATTAATTACTACATTTAAATTTTATTAATCTTGAATGGAAAATTTGCTAAAACCACTTTAATAGATTGAGTTATTATTTTTGTCAACGGTCATAAATTAATTATTGGTAAAATTATTGCTTAAAAAAAATTAAAAATTCACAAATCTCAACATAAATTTTTATTATTCATATGATTTCGCGCGTTTGCGTATTTCCGTGAACATCCGGATATACGCATACTATAGTTTAGGCGCCAAAATCGCGAGGACTGCTTCACATTTCGCGCGTTTTAAAAGCAGATAATATAGTGCTGATTTACAATCGACCGGCTGCCGGCACTTCCGAACATTTACCTTTTCGTCGAGTTTTTCTTTTTGTCATCTGTCAAAACATTGAACTATCATTTATTACAATGCCCTCCAACGACAAGTGTGTTTTGAAATACGTCAAATTGACGGATAAGGCTTTTGCACCCCAAAAGGGCTCACCTTTGTCTGCAGGTTATGATCTGAAAAGGTAAGGCTTTGTCCTTTTTGTGATAAGCAGTTTTTTTATCTTTTATGTAGTTTCTCATTTTGACAAATTTTTATACTAGTCTGCTTATTTTTCAACAAATAAATTATTATATTTTGCTTATATCTGCCTTTACCTATTTTAACGTAAACCATAAAAATTAAAAATAGATATTCTTAGAAATATACATAAAGATAAATATTCTTTTAAACAGTGCTTATGAGTATGTAGTACCTGCAAAAGGCAAAATGCTCATTAAAACAGATTTACAATTTGCTGTACCCGAGGGAACTTATGGAAGAGTCGCTCCTAGATCTGGTTTGGCATTGAAAAATTTCATTGATGTTGGTGCTGGAGTTGTTGATGCAGATTACAGGTAATATTTATTTTAGGTTTATTTTTATAGCATCTGACTAATAAAAAAGATGCACTAAATAAATAAATTTTAAATTGTGTTTTAGAGGTGAAGTGGGAGTTGTTCTTTTTAATCACAGTGATAATGATTTTATTGTAAAACCTGGAGATCGAGTTGCCCAATTTATATGTGAAAAAATAGCCTACCCAGACCTTGAAGAAGCAAAGTCGCTGGACGATACTGCAAGGGGTGCTGGAGGTTTTGGATCAACCGGTATTAATTAAGTTTTTAACAATAGATGTTTATGGTCTTACCAAATATCGCATTACTACTGTACTTCTTAAGTATTTAATAAATTTATTTTCTATACTTTTTAAAAAAAAAAAGAAACACTCATTTATATTTTCTTCTTGAAAATATATTTATAAGTTATATCTTTTTAGAGTAAGTAACTCATTTATAACAATATATGTAGTTAACAAAATTCTTAGATTTTAGATGGTGCTACTAAGCCGGTATATGCTGATGGAGTTTTAACTAAACTCTGTACTTGCTTAAAATCTTTATGCTTTGCATCTTGTAAAAGCTTGAATATTACATTTTCAGAAGTTGCAATATGACATCCTATTTGCCTCATTCTCTGCAAAATTATTAGCTCATTTATTATACGATAATTTTCCCAAGTCACAATACTGCTTAGTAATATTCAAACCTCAAGTGATAAGATAGTATTCATACCTCAAGCGCCAATAGCCTGTCTTCTTGACTTCTAGACGAACAGCAGTCAGCAACAGTGTGTACTTCGAAACCATTGCTTTTTAAGTCAATAGCAGTATTTTCCACACAAACGTGACTTTCAATACCAATAAGAATAATTGATTCTGGTCTTTCGTTGCAACAAAGTGTATTGAGTTCTTTAATAACCTATAAAAGCAATGTATTCGTATTTTAAAGGTTGACTATTATTTGATAATAATTTAAAGTTTTGACAAACCTCGGGAGTGTACATGCTGAATTGTGTCTTTGCAAAGGGACCTTTGGCACATGAAATATCCAGTTGCGATACAGTAGAGCCTAAAGCTTTTGGATTTTGTTCAGTAACCAAAATAGGTACTTCCAATATTTTGCAAGCTTGAATCTAAATTAAAAACACATTTAAAATATTGCGAATAGATTTATGTTTCACATAATTTGAAAGTAAACGAAGTCCTTACCAGCTTAGCGGAGTTAGCAGCAATTTTATCAAATTCAAATATAGCTTTGACAAATTTCTCTTGCATGTCACACACAAACAGAGCAGTTTTACTCTGCTTCAGAGCTGCTTTAGCCGCGTTTAAAGCCATTTCTGAAAAATAATATTTTTATAAATTTCTGAATTTTAATAATATTATGAAAATGATCAATCAATACTTACTTCAGTGAATGTCAAGCATTAACTAGTGATGTCGAACGTCGATTGCCAATTTGCCGCGTGAACTGTTATATATATTTATTTCACGCTTGGATCAGCTGATCAGTAGAGTCGTCAATCCGGTTTGTCTTTTTCTACTGATAAAATATAGTCTATCAACAGGGTTTACTTTAATAAAGTATATTTTGATATAAAATCAATATTTTTAATACTAATTTGAAACATTATCTAAAATTTGTAAATAGTATAACTAAATTTTATTGACATTCTCATGCATATACGTATTTTCCACGAATTTCATAAAAGTATATCTCAACATAGTATTTTTTTAATAAAATCGTTTTTTAATTTTGTTAATTAAATTTCAGACTTCTTAAACTTTTATCTCATTCTGAAAAATACGCGATTACATACATTTTAAATGTATCAAACTTATGCATAATTATTAAGTTTATTAACATTTTGTTACTCCCGCAAAATTCAAATAATTTGGGTAAATATACAAAAAGAAAGCTAAAACTGATATAATTTCATACAAACTTTCCCGATACCTTTAAAAACTAAAAAACATCCCTCAATCCCGCCAAGAACAAGCCCACCCTCCGGCTCCGAAAAATCAAAAAGGAGCGCGAGAAAAACGAACCGCGGAGGAGACCCTCGGTCCCCGGAGCCGCTGCACGCGCCTATATAGCAGCGGAGCAGAGCGAGACGCGAGTAATCAATAAGGGCGACGCGAGCGCCGCGCGAGGTATAAGGGGGAGGGCGGGCGTGTTCCCCGCAGTTGTCGCCAGCCGGCGGGGACACCTGTTTTTCGCGCTGACACGCGAGCGCAAGAGAGACGGGGAATACGCAGAGACGCGCGCGGCGTCACCTCCTAGGGCAGGGCGGACTCTCCATCTCGGCTGCGCGCATACACCCCGGAACCCGCGCGGAGCGGCGGCTGAGCGATGGTCGACCTTAGCGGCGGTCCCGAGGGCCCCATCGAGCACGGCTTCAGCAACGGCGTCTTCGTCATACCCGCCGTCATCATCATCAGCCTCTCCGGTGAGTGCATACGCATCCCCCTTTGCATAACCAACAAGCTCATTTTTTTCTTTCATATATATATTAGGATCATACCTTTTTTTTCAATTTTATTTATCTTTTCTAATTTTTCCTTTTGTTACTTGTGATAGTTACTTGCGAGGGATTAATGTAAAAATGTTGAGTATAGTGGTTTAGTCCTTTTTGAGGGTACAAGTTTGTGTGCAGGGTGTATTTTATACTTGTAGCGAGTGATTTGTAAAAGTTTATGTAGTTTGTAACTGGTTGATAAATGAATGCCCATTACGACTTTATGGACACAATTGGAGCGGCGTATATGTACGTGCAAGTGTTGCTCTTACTATACTTCAGCTCGTTCCGCTAAATATTTAATGGTCAGCGGTGTCCTCTCGACGTTATATAATGGCAGGAAAATGTCCACCGAGCGCATATCCTTGCGCGGTATAAACGCGATTTTTTTATCAAGAGGGTAATTAATGAGATTTTATTTTATATCGAGGGTGTGACTAGCGCTGCTTCGAATTTTAACGAGATTGAAATCTGCCAATTTTATGGATAGTAAGCAGATGCACATCTAAATGGATATACCTACTGATACCTATATATACCTAGTGCCGTCTAACGAGAGCCGGCGTTCATCTACTCATTTATAGTGTTATAAATAGTACGGCTGCTATTTCTACTGTATGAAATGAAAATCTATTTCCTACTATTCCCTACTGTGTAAATCCGCAGGCGTAAAACTTCACTTACTAAACTGAATCACAACTTAAGTGGTGTGAGATATATGCCTTATTAATTTACAAAATAGCTAATTGAAAAATTTATATATGAATATTTGACAAATAACTGAATACGAAAATATTAATAAATAATTACTGAAACTTTAGCTTCTTTCATATTTTAACATAACAAAACATTTAATTAAGTTTCGTAAGAATTCGTGGCCCATAGATCACTTTCTTTTCTTGTAATTTTCTACTAAATAACGTTAAAATGACGAAGAAAAAAATAAATTGGTGTTTGGAGTTTTTTTTTAAATTAAATTGAGGTACAAATTTTTTTTATCGTAGATTACAAAGTGTGCATCTACCTCGATAGACACGTCCAATCGATAATCAAATTTTCTATGAAATCTAATAAAAAAGAAAATTGCAGTTCGTTAAACTGTGTATAGTGAATATGCATTGAATATTCATCATAAATAGTAAATATTTTGTTCATGTAAAGCAAAATTATTATAATAATCCAATTTATAATCTACTTTAAATGCCCCTCAATTCAGCAATCGATTTAAAACTGCGACCTTTTAAAAACTAACTAAAGAGCAATGCAAAACCACTAAAATTTTTTTTAAATAAATAAATATTATTTTCCCTCTAATTTTCAATAATTCAATATAGTATTTTATTCCATTATTAATAGATTGAAAAGATTATGATTAGGGTCCTAAATTTAAATACGTTATTGTTAAATTTCGCTTTTGCACCTAAATTTATCATTATTATGTAAAAGAGCATTTCTGCCTGTAAAACTGTTAAATAAATAAAAAAAATTTCAAAAAATTTATTTTACGAAATTCATCAAATGCTTATTAAATCAACGAAACAAAATACTAAAAAAACTGATATTACACCACCCAACAAACTACCGCAACAAAAATCAAAGTAAATAAAAAACCGAGGTGCGCGCGCACGTGGTACCCAGCAGCGCGGGCTTTTCAAAAGCCCTATATGAGTATCTCACACGCACATACATCCGCGGCATCGAGATAGGAGTCATTGACACTTGGGGAGGGGGCGACGCGAGAGAGCGGCTCTCCTCGCGCTGCCGCTCTGCCGGAGAGATGCGGCCACGTAGGCTCTCGCTCTTCCGTTATACACACGTATATATGCCGCTCGAGGATCTGCCCCTCTCTCTCTCTTTTTCTCCCGCACGCCGGCGGCGCCACGACGACGCGCGCGCGTGTGCACCAGTCGACGCCGAAATCGCCCAGCCGTATGTTCCCGAGGCCGCGCGCGCCACGTTCCTGAGGCTGCTTTTTTCGAGGTACACCACCCCTCCGCCACCCTGCACTCTTTCCCCTTTCCTCGTTTAAATATACACCATACACACTTTCGTCGCGACGAGAGGCTGGATACCAGGCTGCGGAGTAGTCGCGCGGTTTTCCGCGAAGTTCGCCGGGGTTTCTCGGATCCCTTGCGGTGAACCGATCGCGTGGTTCTTTTTTTGGGTATCGCTCCTTTAGCCGCGTTTTGGCGAGATCCGAGAGGTAGGGATTCTACGGAGGTATTTTTAACTGAATTACAAACTGAAAGGTGCGTGTAGCTGTAGTCGTGTGGATATATACGTATACAGTTATCGGACTGGATGTTTTTATTTTGGATGAGTTGAGAGGGTCTCGTAATTGTCGCTTCGAAGTTCACAGCGTGAATAAACGATTACCATTCATACGCGGGTAATTCCATTAAATATTACACTCGGTGTATGCGCTCGTCTGCAGTACCCACGGACGCGAAGCAGATTCTAGCGAAGTTACGAAACCCGCAAGGACAACTTCCAATTCATTCTTACACGCTATCGATCACGTAAATTTCGTTACCGCAATTTCCACGTGCGCCTTGCGGTACTTTAATTCAACATTCGTTAAAGAAAAATTGAATGCAAGCTGCAGTATGTGCCTTTATTCGCTTCGGTATAATATGAGTGTTGCTTGATAAAAAGTGTAATTAAGTCGTACCGGATGGTAAATGTTAAAACATATTTTTTTAGTAAGTGGGATGTAATTTTAAAACAGATTGTTTTAGATGGAAAGTGACACGTCGCACGCTGTGATGTATTTTCTCGAATAACGCGTCTAATATTGGTCAATGCCTATAATGAATAAGAATCTGTTTATCTTTTTGACTGACTTAACTCTAACTCTCGCTCCGGCAGATAAGATAGCGAGTTAATGATTTGAAATCGATGAATCTTTTTTTTTTAGATCACTCATACTTACGACCTACCGATATATATTTTCAAATTTATAAATACGTTGTTTAAAGAAAATTTTTTTTATTTTCTGGATGTTGTACACTATGTTGTATATTTAAGCTTTGCGATTTACGCGTGACGGGGAATTTTATGAATACAATGTCAACTGTTTTAAAATTCAAAATAATCTTTTACTGATTATTTTTTTTTATATTCGAAATTCAAAACAAATTTTCATTTTGATTATTTACATTACACATCTTTTTTTCTTTATTTAGATAAAATATGAAATTTTATCTCTTGTGTTTTGTCTCAGTGCTTGAATCACATTAATCCTAGAAAATCATTGCTTTAACTTTTTTAAATTACTAAAGATAAATTTTTAGTACCCACTTAAATTATTTTTAATGCTCTATTAAGATAAGAAACATACGTTTTTAAAATGTTGACATTGAAAATATATTGAATAGGCACTTATATTTTTTCCTCAATTTGAATAAAACAAATAAATCGTTCATATGTGTGTAGAGTATACTACACTATAAATAAAAAAATATTCATCGTCACCTGATAAAAAGTGGCAGTTTTAAAAATGATTTAATTATGAATGAAAATAAATAATTCCTTAAAAGACCTGTTTCTAATTCAAAAATAGTGAAGACTCTTTTAAAAACGATAACTTTCTATTATGGCTTATGATTGTATTTTAAAAATTAATCATAAATTAACCAAAATAAACATATTCTGGTCAATTTATGGTTAATTTTGCTGATAAATCAGTTCATTCCTAAAATAAAACCGCAAACGAAGCTAACGAACTAAAATACCCGTTTTCGCTAATTTCATTCAAAACATTCGACAAATAAAAAGAAAATACCCCGCAAAACTAAACTAAAGAAAACCGTCGACTCTCCGCACTGGCAGCCTACACAAATAAAAATCCCGAAAAAAAAAATCGACTGATCAGGTCGCCCGTTCACGCGTAGACCCGCACCTAAGAGAGACCGAACCGCGAGGATGCTGCGACTGTTGGCGCTGTTGAGCATGCGTGGGCTGTTCGCGCGGGCGACGCCCGAGGCCGAGGACGACGAGGCGCTGGTGGAGGACGAGACGGCGACGCCCGGGGGCGGCTTCCCCGGCTTCCCCGACGGCAAGCTGCCCACCGCCGAGGAGCTCCTCAAGATGCTCGACACCATGTCGGGCCTGTCCGACGAGGACAAGGAGGCGATCCGGTCCGACCTGCTGAAGAAGGCCGCGGGCGGCGGCGGACCCGGCGCCGAGGGCGTCCACCAGGTCGCCGCCGGCTCCGCGTTCCCCGAGTTCCTCATACTCCTGGGGATGCTCGCCTTCATCACTCTTATCTTCGGTAACGATTTTTCGTTTTAATGGTGGTGGTGAAGAGGGGGTTTGGTTAAAAATTCGTTGACCCGAATACACAAATCGGTTGACCCTGAAATACATTTTTTGTCTTTAATTAGTGTATAGGTCACTTGATTATTCACAAAAATTACAGATACATTGAGAAAAATGTTTTAGAATAATTTACTACAATAATTGTAGTAAAAATTGTTATGTTTTATAGTAAATTAAATGCCCCCTGGATACTATAAAATATAGCAAATTTCACTAAACATTGTTCTCAGTGTAAATTTTACAGAAACATTTATTTTATGCATCTTTTTATCGTAAATGAAATAAATAAACGAGTGTAATTTCTATTTTTCTCCTCGCAGATAATACACAAATTTTTTAACGATTACACGAAATTTTTAACAGGGTGGTTACCGATTTGACCCGGTTTATTTTAGACGGTGTACCCGATGTTCGTTAAAACAGGTGTTGATTTTTATTAGATTATCGACTTTCTTATGAAATTTTTCTGTAAGATAAAACTGGTCGAGGGGTCATCTTTTCTTGGTAGTTATACAGATTTGATTGATGTTATTAAAACCAGTGTTGATTTTAATTATTATATCGACTTTGTTTTGTTATAGAAATGATTTTTAAAGGATTTGATTATATTAGAGATAAAACATTGATTTCTGATAAAAGTATAAGAATATTTGTTTCATCAATTAACAATATTAAATGATTCAATGCATATTTTTTAAAATTTGAGATCAAATACTGGAAAATGTGTAGAAGTTTTAGAATTAGAAACAGCGATGCATATATTGTTAGGCTCATGAATAATGTTTCCAGAATTAGCTCAAAGAAACTTTACCAAAACCTCATAAATATCCAATTTAAGATAAGAAAAATATTTAAAAAGAGTGCCTTTATCACACAGATACCGATAAATATAACTTTACGTTTTATTAAATGAAATGACACGTACTTACAGGTTGTATTAGAAATGATTAATTTTTCATTGATCCGAATAATTCATCAATAAAATGATTGATTTGATGTCTCAAAATTAATCTTTCATCCAGTGTATAATCTATAATTCAATCTTACACGTGCATTCAATTTTTATGACATGTACAATCTGCAATTGGATTGTTATGACGAGTTAAAATGCATTAGGATCGTGATGTCACCGTAAGGTGTACAATCGTATAGCGTAGAATCATGACCTCATGCGTTGTCATACCTTACATAGTAAACACACCGTTATGAGAATTAAGAAAAAAAGTATAATGACGATTATTTTTGAGTATTCTATGCGTCTAAAAAAATTTTATATCTAAAAAATGTTCATAATCCTTCCTAATTATTCCGCTCGCATCTTCTTTTAAAATCCCGAATTCAATACTTTCGTATTGCCCTCGCTAAAATTTATTTTTCCACGATTCTATAATTGTATGTCGCAACAAAGACAGCACTCCGATTGCAACACGTCGCCCGAATTATTTTCGCTTAGCGCAATCTAATTCCGATGCACCGCCCCGTTCGTTCCATATTTTTTCTGTTTTATCAGCACTTAATTTTCGCCGCCGAGCGATCGAGCCTTACGTAATTGTACCGTACATCGGGGTGCCCGAGGTGTCGGTTGCAATCAACTTCGACTCTCCCTCCTATCTAATCAGTTGTCCGGTGGACATCGGCGATTCGAAATCTTCCCGCAGGCAGTTGGCCGCTTTTTTTTTCACGAAACTTTTTAACGCGGCGACGATCGCTCACATAGTTATCGAAGTTTTTCGTTCTCGTTTTGGAGTTGTCGAGATAGTACGAGGTTTCGTAATTTCAGTGGGTGTGGTGATTGTAGTTTTGCGAGTTAAAGTGATGATAATAAAAGTACAGTGTATGTGATTAAAAAATGACATACTTTTCTAATTAATTCCTTTTAATTAAAATCTTGTGTTTTAAATTGTTATGTAATTTAAAATAAAAAAAGATTTCGTGCTTTTTGATTTTTTATATTAAAAAATTGTCGTTGTCGAACTTTTATCGTTTGTTGCATCGATTACACAATCATTTCGAGTGCAGATATAACAACAATATTTTCGACACAAAAAAATCGCCACATCCAATTCCCTATAGGCCGATGCATTAAGAAATCTAAAGGACAGCCTATCCTGAAGATATTTTAAGGATCTCGTCCACCCTATAAATCTTCAAAAGAAAAAAAAAAGAATCTTACCGCGAAGGAAAGTTAAAAATGGAATTGCTGGACAAGTTCTCGAGCAAGTTCGACCTGTCGGACGAGCTGCGGGACAAGCTGGCGGGCATGGTGATGCGCTACAAGAGCCTCGACGCGACGGGCAAAGCAGAGTTCCTGGGCTTGGCCAAGGACAGCCTCGCGGAGCAGCTGGGCAAGCTCGCCGCTAAAAAACAGGCCACTCACGACTTCTTCTGGCTTCTCATCGCCGTCGCCTTTATCGTACTCCTCTTCGGTACACCGACACTTTTTTCATTTGATTTAAGATGGTCCCTGCAATTTTGATTGGAAGCGAGGTTTTTTTATTTATCGATGATCCAGTGGATAATTGACTGATAATGACAATCGCTTTTTCTAGTCGTTCGTTCAAAGAAATTAAGATCGATGTAAAAAATTGAAGACTTTCGATTGAAATACTCAAAAATATCTAAAAAAAATCACCATTGATTTGAAACTTGTAGGTTTGCAGGAAAAGCCTTAAGGAATAATGATGATGTGCGTTTCTTTTAGTCTTGAAATGATTCTAGTATCTACAAGTAATTAAATATCATTGAGAGACTTGAAGATGATTCGCTGTACCTACGGAAAAGAAAGATTTTAGTGGTTTTCATGATTTCAATTACTTGTATAAAAAAACATTTTTTTAAAATAAATGATCGTAAAAATAGATAACTTATTACCTTCAGTGTAAAATTAGGATAAAAACACTACAATTGTGAGGAAATTCGCTAAAAGAATTAGTTTAACAATTAACTCTGTAATTCATTAATACACGGTTAGTTTCATTTACAAACTGCCGTAAATTTTCGCTGACATATTCTAACTGATACTGATAAAAAAACCAAGTAATTAATAATAAGCTAGCTTAACTTTTTTGAGGTAACGGGAAGTTATTGGGGCCAGATAAAACGTACGTCCTTGAATTATATTTATTTTCATCGTTTTTCTCTTATACCATGTGTAGATCAATACACTAAAGCTATTTTTGTATCGTGTTTTTTTATAGTAATTATTCTTACAAGTAACAACAGATTCATATTTGAATATTTCGTAAAATTGTTATCTTAGCAAATGTACATATAAAAGATCTTCAAGTAAAAATATCACACTTCGCTTTATGCATTAATCGTTTACTTTATCAAAAGAATCCAGAACTTTACGCTATATGTTTCAAACGACACGTACGATGGAATTTTTTACACCTGGTTTTTACATTAATCCCCTTCGCATGACATTATTACATTATGTTTATTATCTTATTGAGAAAAAATTGTTTAGTCACATAGCAGCTTTTTTCATCCTAGTCACATAAGTTTTTCTATTTTCTTTTTTTTTAAAGGATTAATTTTTTATATAAATATCAATTTTCACTACTATTAACGCAAATCAATATATAGTCTTGAAGACTTAAACTTTTTTATTTAAATTAATTTACTGACTCGCTCTTTGTTTTTTCCAGTTTTCTTCGGATACAAGCTTTATAAAAGTCTGTCCGAGCGAGAGAGGAAACGAGAGGAGAAGAAAAAGAACAAGCAGATGAAGAAGAAGAAGTAAACGAAGATGTGATCAATCAAGTCCAAAAAAGATATTTCGTGTGAACTGAAGTTGTGTTTTCTCGATGAAAGTTTATGCGACAGTGACTGGTGTACAATAAAAAACTGCATTCCTTATATTTAATTTTAACAATATTTTGTTATTAAAAGATACGTATATTTATAAAAAAAAATGATAAAAGTGGCTCCATTTATTTACGTACCTCTGCTCCGGACGGTAAGCGTCCACGGTACTGAGTACATTGGTGGGTTTTTTGGAAGAGTAATTAGGAAACGAGAAATTCAGCACAAAAAAATTATGATTTTTATTGTGCCAAGCATGAATCAAATAGTATGGCGAGCGCTATCCGGAGGAATCGAACATGTACCCTCCGGGACGCTTGACCATGCAATACTCATTTATTACATAAAAGAGAAGAAGATAAAATCATCGAAATACAGAAAAATAATAGTAATTTTTCATAATAGCGCATGCACTTTGACTAAGCTAGATACATTTTTTTTTGAACATTTTTCATCTCTTAAACTAAAAAAGAAGGAAATAATCATGAATCTCGCGCGCACTACGGCATTTGTGCGTAAAAGTGCGAAATAACTCGTGAATAGGTAGAATGAGAGATCGAATCCAATCCGTGCATCTCTAAAATTAAATCGTCTAAAAATTAGTTGATTGGCACAATTTTTTTTCTTTCGAATCTTTAACAACTTTTATCTTTGTTGCAATAAGGTACAAATTGTTTTCGCATGCATCGATACTACGGGACTACGTCTGGTGGCGATCTAGTAGCGATACTTTTTTTTTTCAACTCGTGATAGTGATACATATTAATATAATACATAAACTACATCACTTTCCTTTGCAGGCTACCCTTCTAAATCACCTCTGACACGGCTTTCCCTGTAAAAGCAGTCAAGGGCTACTTCTTTTAACATTACGTTCAAGGCGCGTGCAGTTTGGCAAATAATAAACAATAACAAATGAAAGGCTACTTGATTACTTGTAAAGACCTAGTAACAGTTTAATGCTTACGATAAAATTTAATGAGATAATAATTAATCTTCTGCTTTACAAACTAATAAAAAAATAAACAAAAGCATATTTTCTCTCAACTAAAAATAACATAACATGCACTAAAAGAGGCAAAAAAGTATTTGCTTTAGAATTTGCGTGGCTAAAATTATAAAGTTTATGCTAATACTTCACCTCAATTCCTTTTTTCCGTTCTCTTTTCTTGCTTACTTTTGCATTACATCTGCCAAAAAGGATTTAAATTAGACAAAAGAAAAAAAAAATCGACTAGAGGGACATGTCTAGTGGAAAATTTATCTGTCTCCTTCCTGATCAAACCTTAGTCTTAGCTGAAGCCTTAAACTTAGCCTTAGCATTAGCTGAAGCCTTAACTTTAACCTTAGCCTTAGCCATAGCGCATTGGTCTTAAAACACTCAAAAATCGAATCAACGCGTCGCTTCTTATAAAAACGTCGAAGATACTGGTTCCAACCGATGCTGTTTTTCTCGCTCGCTTTAATCCAGTTGTTTTCGCTATGGCACCCACTACATTTGTTCGATTATAGATCCCTACGCAAATTTCATTTGAGAATTTTATTTCATCGCATTTGAGGTGTAGTGTTCAAGCTGGCGTATTATTGTCTAGTGTATGCTCTGAACTGTACTTATTTTTCTTTTTCGCGACTAATTTTGAGTTATAGCTAATAAAACATTCGACGACATCAGATGTCAAGCGGTTATGCATTATATGATTGCTATGGATTAGAAGGCAACGTCCTCGAGGCGAGGGTCAATTATACACAAGTTGTACGAGTGTAATATGACTCCTGAAGTCGTCGAATTGTAGCATCACGAATTTCGGACGCCCTTAAAGGCCTTTGTGATTCGCAATAACCCTAAGTTTATGTCTAAACTATTTCCTAAATCTTATAATCGAACAAATCTAATGAGTAGAAGAGGGTTTCAGTAGAAGTTTGTAACGGTCAGTGCCAGGTTCTGAAAAATAAAAGAAAATAAATAAATTACATTCTCGTTTTGAGTATTAATTTAAATATTAGTTTAATAACATTTAAAAAATTACTTAAATAGACCGTATGGATTAATTGATCCAGTCAACTGTAAAATTTAGATACGAAACCTTAGCAGTGCATTTATCTGTAATACTTTTCAATTAGAACCTATTACCTAAGAAAGTGAAGGTAATCTTATACATGGAAAAAATAATTGTTTTCTAAAATCTACTCTATTTATGTAAATTATATTATGGTACAAAGGATCTTGATACCATGAATCTTGAAATCAAAATTAACTTTTCCAATTCTAGAGTGCCATTTGCAACTGACCTCTTGATTCTAACACTGCTATTGCTTGATTGTAACATACGCAGTTAGTTTAAAAAGGACAACAATCTCCGTCTAACGTCGACTAAATCCATTAATTCCCATACAAGCGAAAGCAAATAAATGAAAGCGCACCCTTGATGGTTTCCACAAGGAACATGCTCTCGTCCTTCATGTTGGCGACGAGCTCGTTGGTGACGAGGACGTGTATGCCCTGGGGTCCGAGCAGCAGCACCGAGTGGAGGCGCTCGCGCGGCAGGTTTAGCGCGCCGAGGAGCTTGCCGGTGAGGGCGGCGCTGGTCAGGCTCTCGAGGTAGACGATGCGCCAGAGGCCGCCGGCTGTGCCACCGGCCGACGGTTCAACCGCGAAGTAGAGGCTGAGCTTCGGCTGGGGCGCCTTCGAGTGCAAGGCGTTGAAGAGCCTGATGCCGTTGGCCAGGCCGCAGATCTGAATGAGGTCGTCGCGCGACAGGCGCAGTATGTCCGACGCGGAGAAGTTGGCGAACGTCGATTCGAACGCCTGGAAGCCGCGCGAGCGCAGCCACGAGATTGTCTGGGCGACATTCGCGTCCGCCGGGAGCTCCGCCAGGCACGGTGCTACCTAAAATGCAAAACAGTTCGTTTAGATTCTTTAACACGTACTATACGTTATATACAAATTAACTCTTTCAGGGGCTGTATGTACATAAAAGTATCATATAATATGTTTATTTATAATTTATTAATTATAAACTATTTACAAAAAAAATATGCCTTTGAATGGGTTTATTAAGACTTTCAATGTAATATAATTATACATTATTGTTGATAATTGGTGAATCACGAAAATAATTTAATTTTGGGAGAAAAAAAAATACTAACGTTTATCTCAGCACAGTTTTGGTCCGGTAGGATAGAGGCAGGCGAGGGCAGTGCGGGTGCGCTGCCGATGTCCTCCTTGATGGGCTCCGAACTCGGTACGATCGGTACTATGCCTGGGTTGGCAGACAGAGCAAGGGGCGCCGCGACCGGCGACGAACTTCCGCTGATCGCTGCACGACTCTGCGGGGATCTGCAATACAGCAACAGTTAAAATTCAACCTCCTCTCCTTCCAATCAAGAATTAAATCACCGCTACCCTATTTTTCGTTTACTTTTTTTTCTTAAATATATGTCTATTTTTTTAGTGCCGTATTTTTATGCGTCAGTGTTGTACCTCGACTCAGAGAGCAATTGTTATTCCGCCGTAAATGGAGGAGCAAAATTTCGCGCGCCGGAGGTCGAATCCATTGGGCCGAGGTGAGAATCGGACTCGTGAATCGAAATTATTAAGAAGCTAAACGGGGCACTTACTTCGCCGCGACGGTGTCTTCGGCTTTGCTCTTTCGCGCCTCACGTTTCTCGCACACGTCGAACTTCGTGGGCGGCATCGTCCGCCTCTCCAAGGATTTCAATTCGCGCACGAGAAAGGAGCAGCTGACGCTTTTCGGTTTGTTCGCACACGAGTAATTGTGGGAAAGGGGGATTCGACGAGGTAAGAGGTCGTTGCGTATGGAACGAGGAAGGGGAAACGAATTTTAACGGTAACTTGTCTTGGGTGTAAACAAAAGCCACTTACAAATTTGCGACGCGTAAAAATGTATATTTAATCATTTGTACTTTTTTTGTTGCCGCGTTGATGAAAAATTTTGAAATTATTTTATTTTACTATTACTACATATATTTTTAATATTACTGCAATGTATGTTTTTAATTTTTATAAAGTAAAATTGATAATTTATTTTGAAATAATCGTATATTTTATTTGAATAAATCTTGCTAAAATGTTTTATCGTTTTTAAACAAAATCGTAAATTTGTAATAGCTTTCCAGAAAGCGTGTAATTTTACAGGTCTATATATTATCGAGAAATAAACAAATTTGCATTGAATTTGCATGGCCATACTCGTATGGTTATATAAGAAAAACGTCAGCTGTTCATTATTTACGTTTGTGAGTTCAGACGTCATTTAAAAGCTTGGAGGTAATATCGCTCATTAAATTTGACATATTAGGATAGGCTCTTCACTGCAGCTCAATTTTTAAAGTACCCTTCTAAATAATTTCAATTCACAAGTTTTTTTAAGCATCGATTATAAAACTACTATTGATATGAATTACTTTCATTTGATAATTATATATAAATTCATTTTTTTAATTACCAAAACTGAATAATGTTTAAGTACATCTTAAAATTTCATGTGAACTATCATTTTTATTTTTCATTAAAAAAAAATTAGTAAACTATACCTAAATACTGTAACCCAAAAGTATTATTCACATAAGATTAGAAGTGTAAAAAACAACATAGTTAAAAAAAGATCTCAATAAAGAAGACGAAGTAGCTATGCAAGCGCTCGAAGTTTGAAGTCTAAATAAGAGAGGCCGATCGCCGCGGCCGCAATAGCACTGACCTCTTCAACAGTCGGCGTATAGCATCGGAGGCGATGCCCGAATTAAAACGAGTTTACTCTCATT
This sequence comes from Eurytoma adleriae, assembly GCA_900480045.1. Taxonomy (NCBI): domain Eukaryota; kingdom Metazoa; phylum Arthropoda; class Insecta; order Hymenoptera; family Eurytomidae; genus Eurytoma; species Eurytoma adleriae. The sequence continues at coordinate 22,838 of UXGC01000143.1, forward strand.
AAGAAGTTAGCTCCTCTCATTAACGTAGTACGTAGCGCGCGCCCGAAGTCGCCTGCACTCGCGCCGAGCTTTATTTCGCTCGGCGCGCGCGCCGGCTGCAACGAGACTGACCGCATTTTTTTTCATTCAAGCCCGCCTATCAGGAGTCGCGCTCAAATCGACTCCTCTATTTTGATTCTACCATAGTCTCAACTTTAGTGTAACGCTGCATTCGAAAAGAAAATTTTACTTAAGAAAAACTCTATTACTACTCTATTATCTTTTGTAGAAACATTTTTTGTTTAAATATCCTTGGAGGTCGATAAATATTATCGTGTTGTTTTAAATTTAATAAATTCAATGCATAATTATAAGAAGAAATTAAAAAAAAAAATAAAGACTACAATAAGTAAACCACGTGTACCAATAGTTTGTAAAAATATTTTGAATTCTCAGCTGAAAAAGCTTTTAAGCTTATATTTAATTTATTTCTTAAATTTTTTTTCTTAAAATACATCATACACATAAAAGTGTCATTCGGGTAAACGAATGTTTTTCACGTTCAATTTAAACGGGAAGAGTTTCTTAATACCTCGCAAATCCGTTAATCGACACTAGAATGCAGATTTCAGCCTGCAATTGATTTAGCTTATCAACGACATTGTAGCCGAGCTATGTATTCTAATTTTGAGTCAGCGCACTCGCAGCGTGGCGAGGCTGCATCGCGATCCGGTTCTAACGCGACTAAATTTTTTTTTGTCTTACGTCGCGCTGTAATTTTCTAATTTTTCCAAGCGCGGCCGGTTGATTGAAAAATTTATATCACTTGAAACGAAGTCGCTTCGCTCCTTTTTTTCGTAAGGAAAATTTAAATCCCGACGCGCTTCGAGCAGCTGCTTGCGCAGAGCGCGAAATTGACCGCAATTTTTTCGTCGCAGGCGCTAGTTGAAACGAAAGTTAAAAATCGTCGAGTTAAAAGCTCGTATAAAATTTAAAAATACTACAATTCGATTCGTGAATGTGATATTTTTTAAGAAATATTTTCAATTTGCAAGATGTATTAAAGAATAGGACCATCGAATTTAAATAAAAATCCTATTAATTAAAAGAAATGTAGTAACTGTACGGTATAATTTAAAAATGAATAATTCATTTATCTCTGTAATTTTTAACTAAACTGCCTTTTTCTTCATAGTATAAATAACATGCTCTAAATCCATTAATTGAATTTATCCACTATTGAGGCCAAAAAAGAGTAATTACTTAAAAAGAAAATAGCAGTAAAGTTTAACAAAAATAAACGACAACTCTACTTTCATGTTCCACCCATTTTCCTATTCAGAATTCAGTAAGTAAGCATCATATTCGCTTCATATTTTTGTGTTGTCCAAGATCAGCTCTCAAAATCAATTGCATCTGCGTCACGGTGACAATTCGATCGGTGATAAAGAGAAAAAAAAAGAGAGAGAGAAGTGATGCTCGGGATATTGGTCTTACACGCTGTCGATGGCCTTGAGCCTCGGCTGGAGCTTCAGGCAGTGGAGGGAGCGCGCGTCGATGCACTTGATGCCGGCGTGATGCTGCCGCTGCCGGCGCTTCCTGATGACGATGCTGACGAGGCCGCCGCGTCCCAGGGGCCGGCCGCTGTTGTACCGGCCTTGCGGCTGCACCGCGTGGACGAAGCGCGCCACCAGCTCGACGCTGGAGCTCGCGCTGCTCACCGTCACCTCGTGCTCGAACAGACAGCCCGGCCGGCTCTTCGACGCCGACTGTTGCTGTCTCAGTGTCCAGCGGCTCCTCAGGTCCCACCGCGGCTTGTTTAACATACTTCCGGCTGACCCTTTCCTTTTCTTCTATTCTTTATTTCCTTCCTTTTTTGTTTTTTCTCCTGATTACAGGCTACGGGACTAGTGCGACGGGTTGATTTAATTTCTTCGTGCGATAGCAGTCTTGGGACTTTTATCAAATGCTTGCTCCGTGTCTTTTTTTTCTTCGAAGTGAGTTTAAGACTAGTCCGACAGATCTCTTCAGTCTACCGTCAAGGTGAACTTTTGATTCTTCGTCAAAACAATGATAAAAATGGAAATTCCTGCTGTGTAAATATAAATCGTGTCTTGGAAGTATAATGATCTATTGTCCTCTGGATTTTCCCTTCAATTGAAATAGTCGCGCGCGAGAAAATAGCTATAGCTGCGGCTCATATGCGAGATCGGCGATCGGCTGCTTATGGAGTCGGCCATGGAACACAGAAAAGTCTCGTGCTTCGTTTCTTTTTTACCTTCCTTCCTTTCTTTTTTTAAATAGTTTCTCAGTCTTTTTCTAGTTGCCAAGGAACTTTCGATCTAATCTTCTACGTCGGGCGGCACTCCTCGCTCCTCCGCGAGCGGGGGCCGGAGAAAAATCGTTTCCTCGAAATCCTTAAATTTATCTTCTCGTGCGAATCGAAGCTTACTAAAACGAACGAAAATTAATCGATCGACCTGCTGCGTCGATAAAAAAAAACGAAAAATAAAATAACGATAATAATACGTAGGTGCGACTTCGAAAGAAATAATCGCCAGCCGCCGTCCCTCTCATTCGGCGCCGATTCAGCTCAATAGCAACAAACGCGGTGCTCCGTCGACGTTGGATCTTCGGTGCGCAATCGCAGGTGGTTCGGCGAGGGCGTGCATTCTCTTTCTCTTTCTCCAACTGTCGCCTTTTCCTCTCGTAAATCCGTGTGAACTCTCACGCTCGCCGGTTACGGTCAGTTTCTTGCCGCGGCTCGAACTGGATTTCTCTGGCCAGCCGTTTATCAGTGTACCGATTTTGCGGAATCTATCCTCCTCGTGCTCTGCCGATCTCCTGTGATTTTCTTCGATCCTTATATCCCTCGCGTCTTCCTTTCTTCTTGTACCGTTGCCCTTCGACCTTGAGCCTCGCACAGCTCCCGGGTGACGACGGTCCTCTTCTTAAGTAGAGATATGGCAGTTTTGTAAATTCGCTTAACCCCTATCCTCTACATTTTTGTTTCCTTTTATTATTATTTCCGAGCGAGCAGTGTTAAAGCATCGATCGCCAAACCGATCGATCGGTCAGTCAGCAGCGACGTCGCCGTCCTTCCACTGCGCTAAGAAAGAAACAGGGTGAACTCGTTATCGTCCGTACAATAATTTCAAAACTCACAATAAATAATGAATCCAGAATAAATAGAAAAAAAAACGTATGCGGCGTAGACCTAACCTCTTCGACGCGTCGAGAAGTCTTAAACTTAAGATCACAATCGAAGATTCACGCGGGCTGGTCTTTAAAAAAGCGTCGCCCAGTAGCACAGTGTTGTCCGTTTCTCCGTAAGAAAAAAGAAGAAGGCACAACCAAGAGAATCCGAATCCGGAGTGTACACAAGCGGGCGTCAGAACTCGCAGGAGCCCGACCTGTTGGCGCCGGTAACGTCTCTTCTTCTCCTGGTCTCCTCGTTGAACTCGGGCATCATGACTACGGCTCCGGTCCGATCGGTGCACACGGCAGCTCGGGCTACGAGGTGAACGATAAACGAAAGCGCGTCGGTCTCAGCAACAGCACCACCGCCCCGGCGTCAGCTCAGCTCCCCGGCGGCCTGGCCACTCGTCATCTGCTGAGGCGATGATCCTGGCGCGCGAGTAGTGCCTCGCCCGGCCTCGTCTTGGCGCTGCTGCTCGTGGACTCCTGCTGCAGGCGGTGCGTCGCGGTGCGGCCAGCTGCTGCCGTGGTGAAGTGCGCCGGGCCCGAGGGTACCATTCCAGTAGCCTTCTTCCCGTGCGAGCGATGCGCGCCTGACACCACCCGGTCAGCTGTGCTCGTCCGCTGCTTGTCCCGCCGCTCCTCCTCGCGGTGTAAGATCAATTTTTACCCGCGTGCACGCCGGACGATCACCGTGCAGCTGCACACACGCACTCGGCGCAAACAAACCAATCAGCGGTGGATGCGTCGTCGGCGCTGCGCTCTAGGGGCGGAAGTGCGCGCTCACTGCGTGTTCCGGGCGGCGCGGGTCCTTCCGGGAGTTTTCATGACTAGCGGGAAAGTACGAGCGGACTGCAGAGCGCGATATCCTCTCCCGTTGCGCTGCTCGCTGACTCGAAGCGGGGCGAAATGGCGGCGACGCTTGCGATTCCTCGCTCTCTCTCTCTCTCTCTCACTCCTGGCGAATATGCGCCGCGGCTCGGCGCGACTCTCTCGCTGCTGCTCTCGTCGCTCTGCTATTTATAAGTTTCGCCGTGCGCTCCCCGTGAGTGACCTAGCGGTAGATCATGTCTGCGACTTTCTTCCACTCCCCCCTCCGCGCGTCCTCTCTTCCCCGCGACGGCGTGCTCTCGCTGCGCTTCGGGTGTGTTGTATGCACTGGCACCTGCGGTCCCCTTTGCGCGAGGTTACGCAACACACTGGCCGAAGTCGGGGCCTCAGGCCTGCAGCCCAAAAACGCCGGGGCCGAGCGATAGGTGTGTGTGTGTATACGGTGCGACGCTGCGCGCGCGCGACGAGGCGAGTGCAGTAGAGAGAGAGAAGGAGAGTATAATCAACTGCGGGAGAGTCGGGAGTGTGCAGCGCGCGGCTGTGCGTCGTGCGGAGCGTCGCGACACGGACTGAGAGAGAAGCCCCGCGGAGCCAATAAAAGCGGCGCGCGCCAAGCCAAGCCCCCGCTCTCCTCGCTCCGTCTCGCTCGCCGCCCCCTCCGCCTCCCGCCTGCAGCCGAGCGGCGTACGCGGCTGAGGCCGGTTCGAGCCAGTTTCGCTCGAGCCGCCGCCGCCGTCGCGATCGGACCACGACGAGGCTTCCCCTACTCGCTCGCTGCTTTTGCCTTCTATATACGTGTCTTGATTCTCTCTTTTTTGCTTCCTTGCCGCGGACGCCGATCGTCTCGGGAGTAAACTCAGGCCGTATGAGGGTATTACCAACAAATTTTCACTGAGGGAATAGTAATACACTCTTACGCTTATCGTTTCGATAACGTTCTTCTTATTTTTTGTTTTGTTTTGTTTATTTTTTATGTTTATTGTTTCTTTTATAAGTTTAAATAACTGTACTTATAAAAGATAACTTTGTATCGTTTAAATTTGTTTTTAAAGCACTACAGTAGTCAAACGCTTCATTATCTAGAAAAACATTAATGTCATTAATAAAAGTAAATAATAGTAAATGTTTTTTTCATTTCTTTTGTTTACTTGGTCATAACAATATTTTTCAAACAGTTGAATTCTTAAAATCATCAAACCACTTTGACATTTAAAAGCGAATAAGATAAGACTCAAAATGACCATATTTGAAGTAATTTGAAAAGCTTCAATTCAATACTACAAAAATTAAAAGAAAACAATAATACGTGAAATTTCATCGATTATAAATTTAACAATTGATATTTAAACCCTATTTTTCTAAATAATGTTTAATTTGTCAACCGATAATTATATGCTTTCTTAGATTAGAGGAATTCCATTCGTTCCTTTTCCTAGATGAATTCTGTACAATTATAAACATTTTTTTCAACAGAAGTCCGCAATTCTCACAATAAATAATTCGATTAGGTACTTAATTGATTAGCTCCAATTAAGAAAACCTGCAATAAGGAAGGTTTCAATCGTCGGATAAAAGCGGAGAAAGATCGAGACACGTCGAGCGCAGAGAACCGATCGGAACAAATAAGCCAGGCGATGATTCATTGACAGTTTTATATTTAAGGCATGGCACTTCTACGGCGCACAGAAATAAATTGCGCGCCGGTTAAAGGGACCGAGGCGACTGCATAGCTGGAAAGTTTTTTTTAAATAGACGCGTTCCTCGCGTTCCCTCTGCCCACCAGACACGCGCGCTAAACTTTACATATAGCGTTCGTTGTCTATCACCGCTGGTAATCTCTCGAAACAAAGGTGGGAAAAAGCGCGGGGCACAAAAGGAGCCGGCGCGCCGGGTCATACTGGAAAACGCCGGTCCGAGCCGAAAATACCTGCGCGCGCGCCGCCGGATTAGCATAACATTAATTAAACGGCGAAACGCCTATAATATCGTACCCAATTCTTTTCCGATTAACCGCGCGTTTACGTATAAAGCGACATCGGGCTGTTAATCTCGATCCCGGCGGGACGAATTAGTGCTATAATTCGTCCACGACTTTTCCAGTTTCAACCGAACCCGGTGCGTTTTTTCGAGTCGGTGCGACGACGCTGCTTCCGCGGGTACACGACCGCGACCTCTTTTTTTTCTGCGTTGTGTCCGCGGGGGCATCGGTCGGCCTGGCTGCGACGCGCCTCTGGACGCTCGGACGCTAAATACGCTGTTTTTCTGCACGAACCGTGTTTACGAGTTAATCTTTGCTCCTGTTGTTTTCCTCGCGCGTGCACGGCGCTCGGGTCTTGCTGCTCATTCATGATGATGAAATTCGCGGTATCAACTGCCGGTCGTAAAGGCTTGAACTAACAATGGGTTTGGAGTAGTTATAAATAATTGTTACTTGAGGCGGTGCAGTTTATAGGGTAATAAATTATTTTAATTCGACTTCTTTGCAAAAACACATTTTGCGTACAACAAAAAATCTGATGCGTTTAGTTTTCTGATTTAACGAAGACTATTTTAAACGATTTAAGGTAGACTCAATTTTTGCGCATTTTGTGGCAATTGTTCATCAATTTGTAAGTAAATTCAGTATTTGTTGAACGGAAGGGACTATGTAATTTAAGATATTTTTATCTAAAAAGAAACATTTGAAAAAAAGGCAATATTAGTAATGCTTTTCGAACAGAATATGTAAGTAGAAAAAGACGACTATGGCAAGACGCGCATATTCAATCAAATTCTTTAAACTTTCATTTCAAACTTTATTCCTTTGAATTACTTATTGTTTTATGTTCTTTTTCTCTGTTTTCTAGTTATATATGGTAATTTTAAATGTTACAAATTTAATTTAAAAACTTTATTTGATACTGGGCTGGATAGTGAACATTATGATTCTTTAAAAAATTCTGAAACTGAACATCGGTATTCTACTTCTATCGACACCTTTATTTTTATACAAAAGGATTTATATACGAAAAAAGAAGTATCAAGATCTACTCTTGCATTAATTTCTACAACTAAAGTAACAGTCGGCAGTAACTCTCCTGACCTTCTGCCGGCAAAAAAGGTGAGCGATCAGCCCTCGCCAAGGCGAAAAAAGCGTCGTTGTGCAAAAAAAAACTGCGCAAACGCGGAAAAGAGGTTAATCGTCTGAGACGACCGATAAACCGATCGATCGGCCGATCCGCCGCGGTTCCAAATATAGACGTTTTTTTTCCTCCTCTCTCTCTCTCGGCGTCATCGCGTCGCCGTCGCGCAAACAAATTGTTTCGCAGGGACGTCTTTATTCTCCAGCTCGCGCGACTTCCGCGTTTTTCTCGCCTTGGCCTGACCCCTCGAAAAGCAAAGATTAATTGCCCATCCTCGTTCGATGCACGTAAAAATGCGTCGCGAGTTCGACGGAGCGAATCACTTCCGCGTCTGACCAATCGCGGATGTATCTACTGATTTCTAAAAGAAACGCAATGTTTACGTTTCGTGCGTTTGTCTTGACAGAAGCTTTTTTACTTTTAAGATAAAGGTGTATGTTTTTTTAATTTTCCTATTAGAAAAAATTTCGTTGAGGTAAAATTTAACAGTACAAAAAATTGATGATACTAAAGCTTTAATTTTAGAATGAGATTACCTAGCAAAGCTATAACATCAAAATAAAGATTTGTAATAAATTTTTCGAAATGTATGATAAATAAAATATTTCTAAACAATAGATTTGTTTTATCGATTGTTAATCCCGTATAAAAATTATTGTGAATAGAACACTACAAGCGCCAGGAGCTTCACAAAGCTCTTGCTGAGAAAATTTGGCAGCCGCGTGGCTCGACAAACTTGGAACATTGATTAACTTTTGGCGCTGCTCGGTGTTTAAGCAGCGTGTAGGCGAATTCCAAAGCGTGCATATTTTTAAGCAACCCGACATTGTTCGTTGATCAAACTTTGACAGGCGTGGACGAATTTAACCCACCTTTCTATTAATAAATCGTTTAATCGTTTCGCGCGATACATGACATCTCACATTCATTTTAACTCAAAGTGTTCCTCATCCAATATTGTTACTCGCAATCGTTTAATTTTTTAAAATATTTATTTTGAAGTTGCTGGGCTTAAAATGGCCCAATAATACGGCGCTGCGAATTTTTTAAAATAAACATTTAATCGCTTGGATAAACAAAGAGCAGCAGTTACTTAACAAAAAAAATGCATGTTTTATCTATAATTGACTGAAGTGGAAGAGAGAAAACGGAAAAAATGAAGCGGCACGTGCGTCGGATTCTAAAAGCCGTCGACGCAAAGTCCGCTGATTGCGCAACGAAATCGAGCAGAGGAGCAGTGCACGCGAGGGCGCGATATACCGCGGCGAAAAAGCGCTTATTATTTGCGAACTCGAGCGGAGCCGATAAGCGCGCCGGGCGAATTCGCAGGTTACCGGTTTAACCGGATTTCCGAAGGCGGCAACCGCACGCTGTTTTTGCGCTCCCCTCGCGCGATGCACTCGCTTTTTATTTTAGCTTGTACACATACGAGATGGACGATGGAAAAGTTTCGCGGAATGTTTTGACTTGGCTATCAGCACGGCGTGCTAAAATAATGCATACTTGGACTATGTATCTATCTTTCTTAAAAAAAAACGGTGGCGGGATGTTGTGAATCATTTAAAAGCGCAGTTTGTTCCGTTCATGAATATATTCGGTTGAATGGCGCTAAAATTCAAAACTTAAGTTTCTAAAGTCAAAAATTATAATGCACAATCATAGATAAATAAATACGTTTGGAAAATTTGAGCGAAGCGAGTTGGATTTTGCTAGTAAATAGAAAAATTTGTGTGGACATAAATTATTGACCAGCAAGTTCGAAAGATTCATTTACTACTTGCATATTCAAAAGAACGACTTAATTGATATTGATAATTTTTTACAAGTTACTCGTATAATGCGAATCATGATCTGCGGTGTGTGCAGAAATTTTGTTGAAACTTTAGAAAATTTTATTTATCAACACATAAATTATCAGGAAAGCTAAGGTCGCAGTTTCTGGTGCTTCTGACACTTCGAAGATAAATAATAAAATTTGTTTGACAACTGCGCGACTACTGAAATGTGGTGTAAACTGGACTTCGCCACGACGGACCGTAGGTACCGCGCCGGCGCTTATTTCCCGCTCGACAATGTTGCACAGCCTTGAGGGTGTATTAAACGCCCGGTGTCGGTTTTACGCGAGCGGCCACTAATCGGCGAACAAATTATTTTTATTTCCCGTCGTTCGGCACGTGTCCCTCCGCTCGCGCTTTTCTTTAATCTTCGGATCGTAAAACGCCGGGATAAATCATTTTGGCACCTATTCTTTAATTTTTTACTACTTCCTTGTTTTTCGTATTCTAACCGTAAATGTCAATATTTAAAAAGATCAAACCGTGACAGTTAGTTATGTTTAAAGTAGTGAGAAATGGCGGTGAAACGTATTTTTTTTGAAATCCATATAACACGGTGCTAATGGAATAATTGACTGTTGAAAGGTAGCCAAAAGCAGCAGTGATAATGGATGAAAAATTGTGCTTAAATCCTAAAAGCGTGGAGCCGTTCAAGGATCTATTTTTGAGGTCGCGCGAAAAACCGGTATATAATACAAGAGTCGAAAGTGTCAGTTGCGCAACGCAATTGTGTGCTTTGGTGGCTCCGGCGAACCTTTTTTCCACTGCTTCTGTACGTGAATTGGCAGCCTCTCTGTCTTTGATGTCGCCGGTACAAATTTATCAATTTCAGAGAAGATTTACCTTTCTTTACGTTCGTTTGTTTACCTTTAATAATTTTTGAAACGTTTAAATTCAAAATTTTTTCATTTTTTAATTATTTCTGTACGTTTGTCAATTCTGAATGTTTTTCTACAAAGTAATTTTTCAATCAACAACATATAATTTAGGTATCTGTTCTCGTAAATTAGAATTTTTTTAAAGATTGGAAATAACATTTACTCATAACGCTAAAATACGTGACTTAAAGATAGCGTCAAAATATTCCTAAGAAACATTAAAACCCTGCCAATTTTATGAACATTTGATCGACCACCGATGCTATAAATCTGTCAATAAAAATGGAATTGACATTTTATAAACAAGTTTTTTCTAACACCAGGACTCATCGTACAATTTTTTAATGTTCGATATTTTCTTTCAACCGTAGTACTATAAATTCATCGTTCCGAAATCAATCAATCGATAGATTGATTGACGCATCTTCTAAAATCGATTGAATAAGCTTCTATCGAAGTGCCGATGAAACATAGTACGAAGATATTTGACCGAGCTCGTTTCAACGCGCCGCTCAATGGCATTAAATTCGCGCTGGTTACAAAGTCTGCGTTAAATATATCACCCGATGCATCGCCGTCTTTGATATGTAAGCAATTTCATCACCGCACATCAAAACTTGCCTTTGTTCATAGTTACATAAGTATACATTATTTTATCTCAAAAATATTTTAATTGATAACATTTTTATTTTAGTACACATACATTAATCCATCGACATTAATATCTACGTATAGGACTTGATTATTTATTCAAGTAGACTTTAAAAAAAATCATTAATCAATTCTTAAACTTAATTATCTGCAGATTTCAAAAAAAATTACTATGTGCTTTTAAAGTTCGACGAGCACCACGCGCGACATCCAAACGTTTCCACTCGTCTTCGCTTCGTTAATAAGAGAAATGAAAAAAAAAAGAAAGAAGTAACGACGAGCGAATCGAACGAGATCGGGAGCGCGGCTCCTTTTTCCGCGGCGCGCCGGCGAAACTTGGCTCTCCCCCGGCACCGGGCTTATCGCCCGCCGGGGCCGCATCCGAACGTATCCCGCGCTAACCGGAACGGCGCGGCGCACGTTGCGTCACGGCGAAGGCGCCCGCGGGGTTCGGATTTTTCCGGTTGCCCGCCGCGAAATTCTCGAATTATCACCGACTATTATCCGCCGCACGCACTCTGTATCCCTCTGCGCGTGCAGTATTTGCGCGTCAATCGGGATTGATTTAGTGACGCGGCCTCGACGAGATCTTCGCGGATTTCCTCCTCGGTTTTTCGTCGTTTTTTGTCAGAGGTACTTGTTGCTTGCTCAAGCAGTTCAGAAGGTGGTGATATTTTGTCCGACTCGTATGTTGAAAAAGGGAGTACGGTAAATTGTGCGAGGATCCTACACTAATGATTACATGTAACGTGAATAATATTTTGGTCACTAAACTTAAGCGAACATGAAAAGCGAAGTGATTATACATTTTGTGGCTTAAAAATTATACAATAGCAAGGCGAAAAATATATTGTTTATAAATGGGGAAAACCGCATTATAAAATTGATCATAAATTGATCATGAAGCTTAAATTCTTTTGATTGCGTTTGCAAAAATTTGGTTTTTTACCTCCTTGAGAGTTTTAAGAAATCCGGAACATTAACACTAAGGTGTAAATAATACCTGAATTAAAAAATTATTCATGAGGAATTGTGCTCAGTATGTTCCTACTAAAAATATTTTCATTCATATTTTCCAAGGAGATTCAATTAAGATTTCTTGATATCAAATACACCTTCAAAATGTATTAACATGTAATCAAACTGATTAGATTATAACAAATTTAGAACAAAATAATATAATAATAACGTATGTTATATGTACATAAGTACGTAATATAATAAAACATTATTCAGTTTTGATACTATGCAGGTATGATTTTATCATATTATTATGGTATTCATTTTAGGTAATTAGTTAAAATAAATAACAAAAAATATCGTAAATCATACTTACATGGCGTCTGTTGATGCGTAGGGGCTACCAACATTCTGGCCGATGGAGTTGGACGGCGAAAGTGAGTCTAGAGGTATCTGGAATAACGAAACCAGCGCATCAATTGTCGGTGCCATTCAATTACGGACGAAAATAGAACGGCTCGCGTGATCAGACCAAGAGGAAATTTATTTAAGTGTTTTTCGCAATAAAGACTCATTGACTCATCGGTAAAGTTTATTCACCCTTACTTCATTCTGCTTTGCTTATTTAGGTTACCGTGCATCGCTGCTTGATTTTAAAATATTGATAGATGCAGTTATTTTCAAAATGACAATGAGTGACACGTTTAAATATTAAGAAGAGAAAGTACCTCGCTAAATATGGCTACCGTTAAATTTTCAGCAATTCATTAAAATCTCCATAAACTTTAAAGGTTAATCCTAATCACAATTACATCATTACATGAATTGCGGAATTTGCAGTTCAAGCTTAGTCAATTTCGAACTACAAATATGACGTTGCGACTTTTTTCACGAGTCAGAAGATATCGACGTACAGATTAAAAAAAATTGAAACCTATAATAATCTTTGAATATAAAGAAAAGTTCAAACTAACGTCTGAAAGCACGGTGCACTCGTAGCTGGGTTGGTACTTGTCCTGCTCGTGCGGTGGCCGGCGTTGAATCTTGTCGCGATCCTGCTTGTGCTTGCGATCGGCGCCCTTGAGCTTGAACACCTTCACCTGGCAGGAGGCGGCGTGCAAGCGCGGGCCGTTCGGCAAACGGGTCTCCACCTGGATGCGGAATGGCACACCCTTCTCGCCGCCGTGCTTCTTCGGCGTGAACTCCGTGCTGATGCAGTTGATCTGCAAACGAGTGGCAAAAGTTTATTGATTGATTTATCGATCGAGATTGATCTGCTGATCTCAAAGATCTATATATGTACGTTTTTGGAATGAAATTATGATTTTTAATAGAAAAATTTTCATAAATGTTTAATTAATAGAAGAGTCTGTTCTACCAACTGAAATGAAGTAAGAAAACATAAATTTTCTTGTAATATGGATGAACAATTGAAATTTACCTTTACGTAGCATCCGACTTCCTTGGTTGGATCCCACATGAATTCGACGCTGTTGTTGGAGTTGGCTGATTGGCAGACGTCAACCATGCCATAGCTAAGGGGCACATCCACCTCGAGTAGCCGTTCGCCAGGTCTGGCGCGTTGCCACGCCAAGATCTGTTCGCGCTCGGTGTACTGGAGGCGGCGTTCGTGGAAGCAGATGCGTATGGTCGACTGAGGAAACAATTTTTTTAATTAATCGCTTATCCAACATCTGTTTTACCAACGTTTAATCGATAAATGAAATTCTTTAGGTTGTAAGAAAAAAAATTCGATTTTTTACCTTCAAGATCTTTCCACGGAAGGCCGTGAGGTCTCCGAGTTTCTTCAGTTTAATCTCGTACGACTGACCCTGATTTAGGTAAGTCAAAGTTTCTTCGTTTACCTTGGTAGCGATGCTAGTAGCAGCTGCCAAGACGTACTGGAAGCTGTGACAACAAACGAATTGCTTTCATATTCGTTCATTTTTGAAATGTGGATAATAAAATGGTAGGGAGTAAGCTTACCGACAGTCCTCGCCGAATTCGGCGCTCTGTTGTGAGGAGGACACGTGATTGCCTGAGCTGGAGTTCGGCGGATACTCGTCGTTCTGCGTGTAAAGTAGTTGGTGTAAGCTCGCCGGATTCTGCCCGTTGTTGTTGCTGTCCGCCTCCACGAGGCCGGCGCTTCCATTGGCAGTTGGCGGGCCATTGACATTCCTTTGAGATACATGGTTCAAACTGCAACATCACAAAAAAGGCATCTCTGATGATTCATATGTTTATTTATATAGTTTTAAATCAATTGATTACTTTGTTATTGTATTATTCTGATTATTTATAGAATTACGAATTTGATCCATGCTCTGTTTTACCGACTGATGGTAACCTTTTCAGCTTCATCGTTATTTTCGAATTAACCGCGTTAGTTGTACATTATATTATAACAAAATACTCTACACTATACGCTCAAGTTTTTAATTTTTATTATATAATGTTACAGGAGTTTAGAACAAATAAATAAAGAATTGTTTCAATGAATTTGCCTCTAAAAAGGTTAGCAGAACAAATTGAACAAGTTGGATGTCTAAAATTTAATGGATAAGTTATAGCTTTGTTGATTCTTACAACAGATTGAAAAATAAAGGTGGCGGAGGAACCCTAGGATCGGGGAAGCTCCGCATTCTAGGGCGATACTTCCCACTGGCATACGGCACGCCGCAGTAAAACCTTCGCTTATCCACGATTCTCACGTTCACAGGTACAGGCTCGGAAAATATCACAGAAAAATACTCTCACACGAATAAAAAACAACCGATCGCACGCACAAATATCCACCACACTCGAGGCTCTATGCGACCACACGCTTTTCGCGTTCGATATACAATATAATACTGCTCGCATCCGATTTTCCCCGCGTCTAAGCGCGACAACCGTCTATGTACTTGAAGAACCGATTCATAGCCTCGTAGAATTTGAAACTTTTCATTTTTCCCGACCGCCAGCGGCTACGTTGTCCCCGGGTGTCCACAAGCCGAACTGGCGCTCCGAGCTCCAGCGAGATAAGTTTCGAAGTGACGAAAAAAAAAGTACACGCGAGAGAGAGAGGGGCAAAAGTGGTTGCGTGTTTTCCGGATGATGAGCTCTTCGGCAACTAAGCCGCCGATAAACTCAGCCGGCTCTTTTATGCGCGCGAATGCTTGACCCCGCAGAGGAGCCGCTTCGATAAAGCGAGGCGCGCGCGCGATTGAACGGCGCGCTTTCTTCGCGGGAGACGGCTATCGCCGCGGCGCTTCCCTTATTTGGACAGGTTCGTCTCGACTTTTTGCCCTTCCCCCTGGCTTTTATATAGCTTTGTTTGCGAATTCGCTGAACCGGGGTTGCGAAACCGACGCGCACATCTAATCGCCGTTGCCGAGCGTTAGGCACTTATGGAAATTTTGGGGTTGACGACGCACTGTTTTACCGACTGGATAATGCGCATTTTAATCCTTTACATTTAAAACTTCTGTATATTTTAATTCTCTGTTTACTCGTCTATAAGTTAATAGTTTATTGTTCAATTTCATTCGGTATTATTATTTTTTACACGTGCCAGTGAGAAATATATACAGCGAAGGATAACGATAAGTTTACGAGGTTATGTAATATTTACAAATTTTGAAAAATCTAGTTTTTTTCAATTACAAAACAACAAATACTTTTCAAATTAATAAACTTTAGTCACAATTCATTGAACTTATAAAAATTATCAAGGCTCGCATAATCAAGCATTAGTAAACAATTTCAATCTAATTAAAAAAATACGCGCTCGTAAGATTTTTATCGTTCGAGTTTCGAAACTGTTTTGACGCTCTGCAATTTATACTAGAACACCAAATATGTAAATCTTTAATCATGTCACAATTTCTTAAAAAATTTTTTTTTTTCCCCTCGATAATTAGAAGTCACGCGGATTGCGCAAATTATCAGCTTGCATTTGCCACCGCCAAGTAGGCCCGCGTCCGCGGGATTAAAAAAATGAAAATATTCGGCGACCGGAAATTTTTTTTTAGCGGCAGGGCGCGAAATGCGTCTGGGTTTACGTACGTCGTGCTGTTGTGTTGATTCTCGGGCGATGGCGCTTCTTGCTTAAAAACCGTGAGTGACGGCAAGGCCAGCAATGCTTCGCTGCAACAAGGAAAAACGGCACCATTAGTTGATTAGGTCAGATTTGAAGATGGATTCGTGTGCACTGCCTAAGCGACGAGGCGCATAAATCAATTTGCACTTAGAGATTTGTTTATTTTATCAACTAGGTGATTAAAACATTGGTGAACCGCAGTTAAAGAAATGTTTATCGGCCGGTAAAAAATGTTTGTTTTCATAGTTCTTGCAAGCGTTTTGCGCGGTATTTAATCACCAAAAAAGACAGTAATTTAAAAATATGCAATTTCCGAAGATTTTTGGGCATAAATAGGAAAATGACATCGGATAGAAAGCTTTGAAGAACATGTCGTCAGAAAAAGAACAATTAGAAAGCATATCATCTGAAAAAATTTTTTGAGAATCATGCAATCATAATTATATTCTATACAGAAGATATCATTATCTTTGTTTTGCAGAGATGCAAATGATTTTTTAAAATGTTTTTTGTGGTGGGATCTTTTGCAAGACTTTTATATAACACTGTTTTTTTTAACTTTATATGAACAAAATGACATAAAAACCCTCAAAACGTATTAATTTTGCCGTTTAAGCAGTCCTCTCTTTAAAAAAGATCACTTAAATATTACCGGTACACTTAAACTACCAGTAAAATCGGACATAGCCTCGAAAACTTGTGCCAATCTAACCCAAAACCGATCGAAACTTCTCAAACCACCAGCACTGAATAAAAGAAAGAAAAAAATACGTCACAGTACCTAGGCTTCACGTAGAGCATGGTATCATTGATCGGCAATTGATCGACCGGTCGATCGCGCGACCAAAACCAGCGGCGCAACGAAAAAAGACCGGCGCGTTTTCTACAGTAGGTGTATATTTCGCAGTCCAGCGGCGGCCGCGCGTCTCCCTACTGTGCGAGGCGCGCGCGCGCGCACGTGCGCTGCACACAGAGCGGAGCGATGTCACGGGAGTTACTGATTCGAGCTTATTCGATCCCAAGGGGCTCGACCCACGCGAGTGTAAGTGCCATTAGGGCTTATTAGGAAGTTTATTGGGTTGTACGGGACGCACCGAGCCTCACCGCCAGTCGCGCATGACCGTACTTTCTTCACCTTCTCCCTGCACTTGAGTCTTCATCTGCCTTTTTTTCATTTTTGATTGACCATTTGATCAGATTTTTTGAAGTCATGATTGTACCGTTGGTGATTGCAATCACTGCTGACTATTTCTAATTTTGTACGCGGATGATTTAGTTGTTTTAGGGTAAGGTTTAAAAATTTTAGACGCTATTCTTAGGCTTGTCGACACGATTTGAACGATCTGCTTTTGCAACTGTTATCTCAACTGAAATGATTTGAAGGAGCAATCATCTGATTTTGGCAAGTAACTCTAACGGTTGTCTGGGTTTAAATTTTAAATGATTATTTCATCATAATTTTTATACTATAAAGATGCAATTAATTACGTCTGAAAACATAAATAAAAATAAATAAATAATGTGCAATTAAAAAAATGTAGGTATAGCTTTCATTACTCTTTGAATATACACTTTGAGCAATTGTGCTAGGTAATTCTATAATAGCCGAGTCTATTTTAGTCGTAGAAACATTTGCTGTCATTGCTTCGAACATTTCTAATATAATTTTTACTTTTCATAGTTTTTTAAAAATCATAAATTACTTACTACCTCGAAGGTATGACCTAAATAACTGTACATGCAACTAAAAAATAATGCTGCAGAAAGAAAACTACAATAATGAAACTACATTTTCCAGATGACAATTGTGCCGCAGTAGGTCAAAAAAATTGACAAATAGCTCAACTCGCTATCTTAAAAACACCAATCACTCTCCGATCGATCGGTGATTTCTTTCTATCGCGAAAAAAGTATTGCGACGTCGAGTTAATCTTTTCCTCTTTTTTTTTGCCGCCTCTCAATTATAATAATCAATTATATTTTCATTGTGATACGCACCAAAAAAAATTCGAGACTGGATTCAACTAGCTTAATTTGGTTACTCTCAACTCGTATTAACAGAAACTGGTTTGTTTCTTAATACTTTTCAGCGCCTCTATCGCGAAACAGATTTGCCGCATTATTTATGCTCTCAATTACTCTTCATCCCATCGCTGCATCTATTTCTCCACGCTACATATAAAAATGACTGATTTCTTCCATTCGAGTAAATTTTAATCGGAAGAAAAATTATTCTAACTTTTTCGTTGTTCTATTATCGTCAGAAAAATCCACTGATAAACACCTGCAACTGTGTATAAAAAAACAACAAAGGGGGAGGGGAGAGCGAGAGGAGAAATCGGACAAAAGCAGACGCTCGCTCGGGCAAATTGCGCGTAAATCACGCGTAACTACACTTTTGTAGCCCCGTAGTGTGATCCGGCCTAAACTGGACGCGCATCCGACCGATTCTGCCTCCGCCGGCTCGGTGCCTCTCTCTCCCCGCGGTGTAGACGCGCAGGCAGTCGAACGCCTCGGTCCGGTGTCGCCCCGCGATTTTATTCTCTTTCCCACCCGCGGAGCTTTCTTTTTTTTTTTTTTTAATGATCGAAACTCGGCTTCGACGGTGTAGTCGTCGATACGAGGTTAAGGTGGCCGGATAAGTGAATAATGACGAGGAGATGGTTTTCGAGCTTCTGGAGGTCAGTACGTTATAGTTTGCCTTTGCCTCGTTTTTTTGTCTTCGATACTAAAATTTTAAGATAAATTGGTTATAACTTTGTAAATTCAGCGTTAATTGATTCGTTTCGCACGTGGACCCATAATTACATGTATGTAACAGGTGATGATTGTAATCTGGTATATTTGTAAATTGGAGTCTCATTTTTTAGTGCTGTACGCAATAATTTTAATTTAACGATTGTTTTTCAAAATTTCGCGTGCAAAAGTGCCGACCAATCAATTTCATATTGACAATATGGCGTAACCAGTATTTTAAGAAACGATGAAAATGATTTGTTTTTTAATGCATCAAACATATTGCCTATTCATGTGCAGACAATTGATGTGTACATCTTTACTTGGGTGAAATCGAAATAACAGTTACGGGGCAAGGTGAAATGAATCACGATCGCGTCAATTAATTCTAAGCTAACATGTAACGACTACGAAATAAATTTATTGGTTTCCTATTTTATTTTTAGCCGTGAGTACACATATTCATAAACCTCGTTGATAAGTACACTTACACGCGTATACGCGAAGTAGATAAGAGCGAGAAAAAAAAATCGTGAACCAAACTAGGAAAATGTATAAGATTTTTGTAAGATCCGAGGGATTTGCGCGTGCGATAGAAACGGAGGAAGTTTCAAAGGCCAATTTTTCACAAGTTCACGATAAAATGTAATTCACTGGCGGCACTCGTCAGCTTGAGAAGAATTAATTGCGATTAATAAGTTTCCATTCAATTACGATACTGTCGAGAAGAAAAATCGCTATCTGCATTAATTTATCATTAAGGCGACATTTGTGTATTTTCCATTCATTAATGCGATCTTAATGCTATCCCAAGGCTCCCTGTGTCGCTAAGAACATTGCAATTATTCATAATAGAGGTATAAATGTAAATCGGGTAACTAAAAAAGAACTATTTTTTGCAGGTTAGAATCACTCATTAAATCAGCTGCACCAGTTCAAATGTTGAAAGTACACCTTTTTAAAAGTATACACTTTTCAACGCACACCTATTTTATCGAAAAGAAAATGCTAATTTCACTACTGAATTCATCAGCCGATAGTACAGTCGCACGTGTGCAATAGAAATCGTTTGTTTTTCATAGCACAGCAAACACCTCTATTTCTTTTGTGATAGTGGGAAACACAATAAATACACCGGGGCCAATTAGAAGCGGAGCGAATATGCGGCCGGGCGCTTGAAGTTTCGGTGTCTCTTGTACGTGCGCCGCGTTATCGTCGAAAAGAAGAAATAAAGAAGCAGTCGGCTCGAACCGGCTCGAGCCGGTTAATAGAGCCTCAATTTCGTTTCTGCACGGGGACCTGCGCGCGCTTATCGCGCCGATTACGCGGGATCGGTGATGATACCCTTTCTTTATTACCGCACCTCCGCGGCTATAACGGTACAGATAATGGGACTTTTGGCGGGGAGGCACGAATTTTTGAGAATTTTTTAAAACCGATGCTGATGGGCCTGAGGGAGTGTCGTTTTAAACCGTCGGTTCTATATTTGTTTCTGAGGAGGGGGAGGGGATCGAGTGCAGACGGTGCAGTTTTAGAAACCGATGGCTTACTTTTTTTTTTAACAATTTCGGCTCGACTATTTTTTTTTTTTTAAACTTTTCTCTGCAGGATTTTATCTTAAAATGAGTACCGCTGATAAGAGAAAAAATCGGTAAAGATTAAGAAGAAAGGTCGATATAGAAATACTCGTTTTTTAATTCATATTGTTTAAATGATACATTTTTCAGGTAAACTTTAAAAAAAAAGCGCAGAAAATTTAAAAACAATAATATTTAAATTGCAGGTGTCCAAACAATTGCGATGTTCGTTTGCTCAGGTTAGTACAAAAGCGAGTTAAACTGTTTTTTCCGCAAAGCAGATGCGATTACCGGACACGTCTACTTTTTTCCCCGGTCACGAACAATGCTTTGACAATTTTCAAAGATGAGCGGATCGGTGAATCATTTACAAGATTTAATTAGGTTCGCGTCGCAGTAAATCTGTACTACTGTATTTAAAAAAAAAATCATTACGTAAACTAATAGGTGTACGTATGCAAATGTCTAGTTTTCTAAAAAGGAATCTTCTTAGAGTATACAAATACCTAATTTCTTTGGTTTAAAAAATAAAAACCGCGCACTCTTACAAGTAAATAACAATAGCACCGAAAAATTGATAAGAAAACGCGTACAAAAATATTGATATTATGCTATCAGTCTCAATCAAGCATTCGATAATCAGCTACTGTTTCTCTGATTAATTTGCTTTTTTAATAAAAGATTTTAATTTTTGTGAGTAGACTAAAAAATACCTATAATTCACCTATTATCGTTCGCAATCAAACTTTTCTATTATCATCAACTCCGAGAAAATTTTATCTTTAATTTACTCTATCGTACGAGTGAACGGTACACAATTTTTTAACAGCCGCACAGACGATCTATACTCAGTGCGCAGAACACAGTCGTTATAAGGTACAGAGATCGGCGAGGTCAGGGGCTCGCGGTATCGAATCGATAATCGCCGATCTTGACCTTCGCGGCTAACCGCTTTTAGTCGGTTATGAGCCATTACTGATAACGACCCGGAGTTACCGGTGTAGCCGACGCCTTTTCGCGTGTATTAAAGTCCACAGTCGCTGCGTCCGTTCCGTCATTGATCGGTCAGTTCTTAGGCGACGGACTTTGATCGTGCGGTTCGTAGTGTTCGAGTGATTGGTTTTTTTGTTTTAAATTGTGTAAACAAATCCAATTAATCTTTTTTTTATAAAATTGGTTGCCGACTTTGTTCAGTTTTTGGAAAAACGACATAGCTTCACTTTCTTGAAAATAGAAATTTATTGCAATTTTGTAGGTTTAAAGTTACCTCACACTTTGAAATGACAAAAACGGTAATCTTAACAAAAATCGAGTTTTCTAAGGCTGACAATCGTTGTTAATTTAAAAAGATCAAAAAAGTTTTATTTGTTTTATAATAATTTATATAATTTATATCAAACCAGTTGCAATTTAATTAGTCGACTGACTCTAAATAAATGTTTAAGGATTGATAAATTAAATCGCTGACCACAGAGTTGGTAACGTTTGAGTGCAACAAGTGTTCAGCATGCGCGCGCACACCTGTCTACTACTTGTTGCTATCTTACTCCTCTCCAAAATTTAAAATTAATTTTTAAGTCTCTAGTAAAGTTTTAGGTGTTTCTAATTTAGTTTTGACAAATAAAGTGCACTTAATAAAACTTTATTTAACACACGGGTTGAATCGATTTGTACGTAGGTATAAAAGTGTTGGCTTAAGTAGAAAAAGTCGAGTACAGTTAGACACGTATCATTTCTGTTACATCAGCAGATCCTTATAGTTTATCAATTTCTTACAGCACAATGGAAAGTTTAATTAAACATTTGATCAAAGAATTTTAAACAATAAACAATTGAATGCACGGCTTAAATTACAATGAGGCTTATTTCGCACTACTCAGCATCCCTACCGTCAAAACATTGAGATTTATGTTACAAACTTAAGTCTTTTTAAGATTCTTTCAATATGCGCACTTTTCACATAATTCATATTTAAATTCAATTCAAATAAAAATGAAAATTAAGTAAATTATATTTTAAAATCAACCTCATCCCTTAAAACACATCGAACACGAAGTAGCCCAAACTTACCGGCGCTTGACATACTGGAGCATCTTCATGATTCTCCACCCGGCGAAACCCGCCTCCAGGCACAAAAACCACCAAAACCCCGAACTTCTCGCGTGGTAAACATACACGCGCGGTCCGCAGAGCAACCCCGCGTAGGCACACGCGCGCGCCTGACTCACCCGCGGTGAGGTAAGGCCGGTCCCCGCACACGTGTGCAACAGGTCCGCGCGCTCACTTTCCCCGTTTTCCGCGCGGCCCACAATCTCGCCGCCCCCACTTTTCCCCCCAATTCGCCTCGCTCGCGCGCACCTTCAATTCGTGCGGTACCACATGGCGCGTCGCCCGCGAAGTAGTAAAGCGCCGGCGCGGGTCAGACGGCGCGCTTCGACCGGGGGGGAAAGCTCCGCCGCGGCCGGGAAGAAAGTGGCCCCCGCGGGGGGAATTTCGCGCTGAAATAAAAAAGAGCGAGCGCGGGCGCTCCTCGGCGCATCGGTGAACGACTGCGCGCGCGGCTCCGGTTTCAACCGGATTTTTCGCGCTGCGCGCGCGCGCGTAGCCGAGGGGGGAGTCGAGCGCGGCCTTTCCAGCCGAGCGCCGCGACGCGGATGTGTTAGCGATTTTTTTTTTCTTTTTTTTGTTTCGAAAGAGGAGGTGCCGATCGCGCGCGACGTTTCGGAGGCGGCGGGGGCGGAGTTACCGGTGGTGAATCGGTAACGCGCGCGGCGGAGTTGGCGGCTGTCGGTAACGCAGTTTAGGAGGCAAACTTGCGCGCAGTTTGAATTTATTTAACATGTTTTGAGGGTTTGAAATTATTAATGCTGCTTTGAATATTTCAGATAATAAATCGAAAATGAAAGAAAGATATAAGGACGAGTGCCAAAATCGACTAACATTTTTTAATCTGATTTTAAAACAATACCACATACACTGTCTTTTTTGTCATATTGGTCATATACTTTGAGTAGATTTTAAATAACTCTAATCTATCTAAATATATTGACAAATATATAAACGTAAATGTTTTCTTTTTATTGATTTATTCGTTATGTTTCTACGTTACCTTTTAATTAATGTAAATATCAAAATGAGACTCTTATTATAAAATATATCAACAGTAATGACTAAACTGTTTAAAAAGCCTAAATGTAAATGAGATTGTTTAATATTGCATTAAAGGTGGCATTATACCCACGAATTAAATTTAAGATACCTAATGCGTTTACTTTTTCAAAAGGCAATTATAGACAATAATTATAAAAATTATTACCACAATGTCGATAAAGTAGAAATTAAGTATTATTCCAGGAGGTCATCTTCATTTATCATTTTAAAAATATTTTAGCTTCTAAATCTGTCGTATTCTATAATTACTAATAACAAATTCTATTTTTAATAGAAAAATAGAATCACATAATAAATCTCAACGTAAACGACTGGTATTTTTATGAAATCACTTAACATTTTAGATTCCGTAACATATCAAATGTGTGTTTGGTACAAATCAATAAAAACAGAAATCATTTGCCCTGTGGCCTACTTATTGTCGCGTTTGTTTTCTTAAAAAACAAATAGCAGCTTACCTCATGTTATAAGAAGCGACGGCAGTCGCGAGATCCGAGGCTGCGAGGGCTGAGAGCGAGCCGTCGAAATCGGCGGCCAGGTGTTCGGCGAGCTCCTCGACCTGCGACCATCCCTGAGAGCCATTGCTTCCTAAGCTTCCTGCATAAGAAATATGAAAATTAGTCAACAATTACTTAACATATTTTTTTTAAATTTTATATAAAACGACACCAAAAGTCATATAACTTCCTCCTCCGAGCAAAACCTTTATTACCTAATTTTATTCTCATCAAATTCTTAAAAAAAATTGATCCCTTCTCTACAATACTTTATTTAAA
The DNA here is from genome assembly GCA_900480045.1 of Eurytoma adleriae. Classification (NCBI taxonomy): domain Eukaryota; kingdom Metazoa; phylum Arthropoda; class Insecta; order Hymenoptera; family Eurytomidae; genus Eurytoma; species Eurytoma adleriae. The sequence continues at coordinate 46,633 of UXGC01000143.1, forward strand.
TTAAAACAAACTGAAATCGAACATTGATTTTTCTTCTTTATTCAAAAGGCAGGACCATACGTCCGAAATAGACTGCGCAGACTAGCGAAACACCGCGTGCGTTCGTTTCCGCGGGGCGAGATTATCGTCCCATCGGAAATTGCTCCGGCGATAAGGTCAGCCTCGTGCGTGCGAAATCGCGGCCGATTGCGCGTATTTTCGTGCGCGGATGAGCGATTACGGAGAAAAATCACGTGCCGCCGCCGGTCCCGTGAGCCGCGCGGCTTGAATTGGCGACGGCCTAACGCGACGACTTAAATTGAATAATCGAGCTTTCATAATTCAGCCGTTTATTATCCTTTTCTTTTCCTTCTGCAGAATTTCAACAAACAATGGCGATATAATTTATTTCGCGCGCTACTGTTTACACGCGATAAGTAGTTTGGTCACGACTAATTATCAATGTAACAAAAATTTGAAAATTGAGTGTACGTACATATAAAATAAAATTAGGTAAGAAAAAAATATGATGAATAAAAGGGAGCTACGAGCTTGGTGAGTCTGCACTTTGCGAGTGAAATTGTGAGGATACCCTAGGATGGGGGCGGAAGCAGTAGGGGCATTTTACGTACAGAAGACATAATGCTTGAACGCCTTGAGAACTTCATTATGTCATTATCTAATCAAGGCAGTATCTACTCTGACGCGAGAAATCACATTTCACGTCGAGCAATGCAACAGCGGTTCTTGCGGTGTAACCTACACCAACGTAACCTTCGTGTAAGCCTAAAAGTAAGCTGTAACCGTCACACTAAAACTTTACAGGAAAATTAAAATTTTCTTTTTAATGTTTTTCATATAATGTTAAGATGCCAAAACGGCTTCATTATTTTTGAACGGCAAATTCATTCTTGACTACAATTTGAATTTGGTGATTTTTGTAACTAAAGAAATTAAAGGTACCTGGATATTTACTTACACGACTAAAAGAAAAACGGTTATTTCTGGATCAAGTAAAGTCATGGATGAAATACAAATATCTAAAGTACCGATTAATTTCTAACAATAAAAGTCGAAACTGATAATGAGCCAATAAAAATAGCAACAATGCACAGTGTTCATCGTCGATGGCTACAAGACTCCGTACTAAAATTCGCGAAGATCACTTGGATTCAGCGCAGAAGACAAGCATCTTTTATCACCGCCAAATGTTGTGACTGTACTTAATCTCACGATGACGAGCACAAATCTTCACGATAATTAAACAGTTATCCAAGGCGCTGATATCCGTTACAGCTACTCGAGAGACGCTCAATCGCATCCGCGGTAAAATACCCGGCATTATATTGGGGATAAGCGGCGAAAAAATGTAAACAAGTCACCAAGGCCCCGGTGACGCGCGAAACCAAGTCATCAATCAAATTACATAATAAACATGTGCAACGCGTTAAAAGCTTCCTCGTGCCGTTTTCAAGTGCATTACCATTGTCAGTGTTAACAACCTAACATGGTCAGCTGCGCCTCTCGCCGGTCAGCTGACGATGATGCAGCGATTCCTCGAGGGATTTCCAGCGATGCTTCAAAATTAATTGGAAATTTTATTTTGAAATCGATATCGTAGATTTCACTTTGAAAGCATCGAAATTAAGGAACACGTTTGGATGAAACATCCGATTGGATTTGGTAAAAAACTGATACAATGAAGGATCCACCCCTGTTTACAAACTTTTCGAAAATTATCATACCTCCTAATCGATGTATTGTACCAAAAAGCAACGGTTAATGAATCAACTGAACCAACACTGTAACAACTAGTACAAAAAATATCACAAAAACGAATTTTCCGTGGAGAAGAGAATCACAACCTTTTCCAGACCCGAGGAAAGTCGCGAAGAGGCTGGCTTGGGCTCCCTGGTATTGTTGATGGGTGTAGGGATGTACCGGCCTCCTGCGACCAGGATGACAGCCGAAGCCCCTTGCCGGTTCCGTCCACTTCATCTCAAGCGAGACTTGGACAGTGGCCGTCGCTGAAAAGCCCGCCAGACGCGTGGCCGGCATCCCCCACTTTGCCCGATAGATATGACAGCGAAAGAAAGAAAAAGAAAGAGAGAGGGGGAGAGTACTATTATGTAAATTAGCGAAAAATCAGCTTTGATGATACCATCGTGGTTCTCACATTTTTAAACATTTATTTTAAACTCATATTTTAATAATTGAAAACTAACAATTGAAAATTTAGATTACAATTTATATTGAATTATGAAGATCACGAGTTCTATGCCATGACATCACCGTCATGTGATACCTGAATTGATACATCCTTTTTAAATTTGAAAGTAGATTGTAGGACTTCGTTCAATGTGTTTATTATAATATTGCAAAAATTGTATTCTATGATTGTAATCAATATTAATTACTGCTCAGATAAAATAAGAGTACTCCATTGTTTAGTAATACATTTCGCGACGACTGGTATTTTTAATTTCCGATAAAGATCGACCTACATATGAAAGAAGAGTTTTGTTTACTTAACGAAAACTTCAATTTATCAAGAACTGATTTAAGTAGTTATGTCAGAATAGAAGAAATTCTTTTAAAATATGATAAATAACTGAACCATATTTAATTTTATGAAAGGTTTCAGACTTTTGTCAGAGAAAATGCCTCTAAGAGTCGGTAACATAGTACACATTCAAGTCGATAACCAGCTGATAGACTAAATTGCAGATGTGAAATGCTTTTTATCTGATAGCGTGATAAACTGTGCAACGTTCGGAGAAGCCAGGAAATAATCGGCAAAAGCGGCAATGAGGCCTTTCGACCGCGACCTTAGATGCGTCGACTCGTCAGTGCAGTCTAACTGATAATGAAAAGTTCGAAAGGCATAAAACAACGATCCACGCGAACAATTAATCTGACTAGTCCAGGGTAAAATCGAGATAAGATGAACAATCAATGTAGCTACTTAAAGTTAACTTCACCGATCTCTCTTTTTTTTTGGTAACCCATATTTTTTTAAATCAGAAACTTGTTTTAATTAAAGATAATCTACATCAACGTTTAAAGTAGGTTGAATTACTGACAAAGTACTGCTGATAACGACTTTGAAAACAACAATAAAATCAGTTTTATCATCCGCATACCGATCCGACTTGGAACATACAATTTTCACCGCGAGATGGCGAAGCATAGTTAGTTAAAATCGCTGAAGAAAACAGATAAATTCCGCCGAATAAAAAAGAAATTGGTCCAAGTGCAAAGGCACTCGTGATGTCTAAATGAAGTGTGGTCGGGAGCGTCGATAAAGTAGTAATCCGCCGAGGATTTTTGGCGAGGGCAAATTGAAGAGAGGCTGTCCTCGTCCGCGGACGTCGCTTAGAATGACCAGGAAGGTGGCAATTTTCGACGATCGCGTCATCGCCTCCGCTCGGCCTCGGGATAAAAACTGACTTTGCCAGGCCTAAGCTTCGCCCTTTACCCGCTTCTGACCGTCGATTATTGTGTTCGTCGACCGCCGTCGCAAAATCCAATTGTTTGCAAACTACGACAAATCCACACTGATGCTTTCTGTGATACTTAAATACTCGATGATTTCACTTTCGATGCTATATTCAGAATTAAAATCGGTGGTATACATTTTTTTGCATTCCGCAAACAATTGTCATCTGCAACAAATGAAAAAAGTATGAGAAAAGGATAAAAAGTATTGTTTTCAATGTTTATAAATCGAACGTTGATGAAAGGGTAGAATAAAAAAACTGTCTTTTAATTCGTGAGTCAGTATTCTCAAGATCTTGAAGAAAGGAATAAGAATCTTCAGAACATTTTTTGCGCGATTAACGATTTTCGGAACCGGTTTTTTATTTGACAGTTACGCACTTTGATAGATCTCTTCTATTTTAATTAAACAGTAGATTAGATAAGGTGAGTACTCTTCATTCAATTTAAAAACCGTATAAAAATCCAACACTACCACAATATTAAAACGTTTCCCTTTGTGTAAAACTTCATACAACAATAAGTACTAATTAACCTAGAACTGCACCAAAGAATTTAAGTCGCTTAAACGTCATGCAGAAAGGAGAATTTTTCTCAAACGGAAGCTTGTATTTATCGACACTTTCCTACCACGAGGATGACGAATCAGCATCAGTCCCATCTCGGTCTACTTTCATCCCATCCGCTCCATGATTCCTCCCTACGCGATCGGACCTAGCGTTGTTCTTTTCCCAAAAAAAATCGTCATCTCTGTGAAAATTTAGCGTCGACAAGAGTGCGCCATTTTCCGAAAACGGAGCGGCCCCAAAAAACTGCGCGACGCGAAGAGAGCCGGAGAGCGCACGCGTCGTCTGCGTGCTCTCGCCTTCGCTCAGCGCTCAGGAAATTAATGATTGACCCATTGGAGGGTTTCGTTCTCTCTCTCGCTCTTTCTCCTAAACTCAATTACGCCTCGTCTACAAACAACACAAAGTGCGAGGACGGAGGATAAAAGTGCATTGTTTATCTCGGCTCTCCTTTCCCGCGCACCCCTCCACTTTTTTTTTGCACCAGTCGTTGCCCTTTCAGGGACGGTTCTGATGGATCGGTATGAGTGTAGCTCGACGACGAGAGCGAAAGTTAAAACAGAGACGCTTGATTGATCGAATAAAGATTCGCGAAAGTGTACGCGTGGAGAATTTTTGAGTGAAGATCGTCGACTGTCATTGGCGATCGGTTACTAAAGTTCGATCGGTTTGGTAAAATTATACCGTGGAAAGCACAAGAAGTAGTTCAGTGTGTAACTATACCATATTGGTACAGTATATCATTTTAAATTTTGAGAAGAAATTAATTAAGATAGTAGCTCTGTTGATGAACCTACTCAAAATATAGAAAAATCAAAATACTGTCAGAAAACAGAAGAAAATTCAAACTTATAATATACGTATCTAAAAAAGACGACTGCTCTACGATGCTCGAGTAGTTCCTGATTTTTTTCATCGTTTCGTGGCAAACGAGCGATGTCTTGTCTATTTCGACTTTATCTTGGGCAAATAACACACACGTGAGCTACGTTATCGCATTAGGAAAATTTTCACCTGCACCGCCTATATAATTACATATGATCACCTCAAATCTATGTTGTAATTTATTATCCACAGTTCATTGTCTTATGGAAAATCCCATTTTATCATATTTATTAAAAAAAAAGTTAATTTTTTGTTGTCACATTAGTGCTTTTAATAAACAACGCTAAAATGGATTTAGTTATAACATTAATTATCGAAATAAAATAACGACGGTTTCGAATCGAAATTAGAAAAATTGATCCTTATTTCATGAATCTTTTAGACAACCAAAAATTCCACGAGCATTTAAATAGAAATATTAAACTCTAATTTAACTTAAATTTTGGCGCCATTAAGATTTAAAAACTTACGTTTGTAAATCAGGCGACCAATCACGTTCACGTATTAAAGCTTCAAAACAAAACACATCAGTTTTTTAAGAGTAGACAATTAAACAAATGTATTAAACTGATAAAATTCTTTCAGATTATTCAATAGAAATGTACGTTTTTATTTTAATTTTGACCGCAATCGAAATGAATAAACTTGAAAAAGAACATAATTCATTCTGTTCGTACATATTCAGGTCAGACCCAGTTGCATTACTCCGATTTCTCAAAACTACCCCGAATAATCTGCCAAGAGCAGGACACCCAGCATCTAGGCCAATCAATTTGCCCACTCACCCCATCCTGCACTTTCAACCCAACAAAACAATCACCAACTCATCCCGAATAGCTCAAAAACAACCACAAACAAAAACCTCACCCCAATCAATCAAACGCAATTCTCAACCGATCTCCCGAACAAAAAGAAAAAAAAAAAAAAGATACGACCTCGTCCACGCGGTTTCCCAGGCCGCGTCGCAAATCCCATTAGCACCGCGCAACCTACACTTACACACACGTGCAGTTAGAGAGCGGGAGCGAGGGCACGTACTGACCGTTTCTGCGCGAGAGCTTCCTCTCGGGTTCGGCGACCTGCTGCTGGAACTCGTCGGCTGCTCGCCGCTTCAGCGAGGAGGTGGCCGCCGGCTGCTGGGGGCTGAGGCCGGCCGGGCCGAGGGCCAGCTTGTGCTCCGGCGAGCGGTGGCCGCCGCTGCTGGAGCTGCTCGTGCTCAGCGGCGAGTCCTGGGGCGGCGCGAGCAGGTGGTCCGGCGAGCCGCCCGGCGACGGGTCCTTCTCCTGCCACAGGATCGACGGGCCGCCCTGGTAGCACAGCGACGACTTCGACGCCGTTTTAGAACAGAAAGGCACAGTTTAGTCGGTTGTTTCTTTTTTTTATGAGATGAAGAGAAAGTTTTAAAAGTATAATATAAATTTTTAAAGTGTATCAACACGTATAGTATGTAAGTCCAGTTCAGAGACGGCGAAGGAATTGGAATGGTTTGGAGATCTCTTTTACTCTTGTAAATGGGTGAAAGCCCGTAAGTTCTTAAAATAAAATAAAAATAAAATAAAATAACTAAAGTGATTAACGCTATATTATCAATATTTTGAAATAAACAGGCAATAAGTCATGGAGAATATCGCTTTTTTAAGAACAGATATAGATACAAGTTTTTTTAACTTCTTTTATCAAATCAGTAGTACAAGACAGCATTGGTCCGACATGATGAGGATTCAGTCATCCACAATTTTCTAAATATGTATCCATTACAAAACACTTGACCACGTTTTTTCTAGTTTACAAAATGTTAATATATCTCAATATAAAAAAAAGGGGATCCTTGAGGAAATATCGTCAGTCTAGTGTGTTCCCACTCAGGACGCAAAGTCTTCCCGCCAAAAAATCCAGCTTAATTTCAAATTAACCGCGCGCCCACGACTGCGCTCACCGTCGCATGAATCACGAAATTGGCCTAATTGCCTCATTGAAGTCGCGCTCTTTGAGAAAAAAAAGCTCGCATGGCCTCGCCACCGAGGAATTTTTTGAGGCCTCACTTCCTAAGTGGTACAGACTTACCCGAAGCCTTCTTCCCTTATCACCGCAACGAAAGTTTTACCGCATCCAAAACTGGTTATTAATTATCGATCATATTTACATTAATTTATTTGGTTTTACGATTTTTTTTGTCTTATTTTTGTTAAATGTTTATTATATTTTTATTATATTATTTATACTATGGCTAGGCGATTTTGTGTATTAAGTGATGGAACCAAATGTTGTCATTAGAAAAACGACTAAGTAAGCTTTTAATTAAAAAGTTAAATGACACGTCAGAAAATTCTTAGAAAGGAAAAAAACATTACAATTAAACTAGCAACTCATCCACTGATGATTGAATCAATTGAGTTCGATGCGAATGTTTTCAAAGTTCTATATAATAATTTAGTGCTTCTATAACCATAAAATAATCGTAACGCATTTTTGCGTCATTTACGTGTCGCCCATCAAAAAATACTAGCTCGAAACGGTCGCTTAACCAACTAAACTCTTCGAAGAGCCTCAATATTTCATTTCTGAACGAACTCTCTGATGTTTCTATCCTCGACTACGTGTGGAACAATCGTAAACGAAAAATACCGTATGCAAATTTCTTGCATTGGGTACTCGTATTTGACTGTAAAGTTGAAATGGTTACTTAACTCAATAAACTTTATTTTAAAAGCTATAAAAAATAATTTAATTTTCTGTAAAGTAGAATATTTGAGAAGGATTAAGTGTCGCTACGAGCCTAAACTAAGTTAACTTCGCGTTTGAAGATTTTATCTAGTTCGTAAATTTCAATTTAAAAGCAGTTTTTAGCTTTAAACCGGTGCGCAACTTTGTTATTTCAAAAGCGAAACATGAAGAAAATCGTAGCGTAACTTTATCTGATGTCCAATTGGTATAATTGAACTTGCGCCTGACTTTTTCGTTCCTTCGATTTGAATTTCCCGCCAAAATTATTCATACAGCAACCGGCCTAAATAGTGCTTTAAACAACGCATACTGATCATTCCGTGGATCCGAAAACCATTAAAAGACTACATTTCTGTATACATCAATTATTTAATATCGCAGTAGTTTACTGACGACGAAAAAAGCTCAAAATACACCTAACCTATAAACGACGCTGTATACGCGTGCAGTTTAATTTCGCGTCTGTTGTCGCTCCGGCAGACGGTTCTTCCCGCAATTAGATCGCCGATCAGGCTAATTGACCGCGGGCGACTCGTTCCTCGTCGGCGACGCATATTAGCGCGGCTATGCGCCGTTCCGCACGCAAGCACGGCAAAGCTTTAGGGCCGCGGCTCGCGAAAAGGTTCGGCCAATCCTCGTCAATTCGCGATCGTCAGCTCGATTCCCCCGGCTCCCGTTTCCATAACGGTCGACCAGAAAAAAAAACTTAGCCGAGAATCGTCGCAAAAAATTTATGGCTGTTAAGAAGGAATGCGAGAATTTTGAATCGACGTCGTTTAAGGAGGATGACGAGACTTTAATTTTTAGCCTGCGACGAAAATGCGAGCGATGCTCGATTGTGCGCGATGCAGTGTTGACGTTGCTGAACCATTTTTTAAAATATGATGACGCCGTCTTGTTAACATAACTATATGAATTATGGCTCAGATCGATAAATTGATCGTGAAATTTGAAAGCTTGTTGTAAATGCCCAGATGAAAACAGTTAATGTAAGAATACTTTTTTAGGTAGATTTAGGATCGCCTTGCGAACCTTTAACGAACCGTTTCTTAACTATTAAGTCATATTTATTTGGCTCTAGTTAAAGAAATATTCGTTAACTGTTAAGACAATGACTTTGGGTCAAATGATCCTTTTTATGTGTGTGTAAACGATTTCTGTAAATAATCATCAAAAACGAGTGGTAATTGACTCCACTTAATAAGTGAACAGTGGACTTTCTAAAGGTCGAAAGGAAAATCCAGCTTAACATTCAAACCCTTGGGACCGGTTCGTTCGAACTTCGACTAGTTTTTCTAGCGGCTCGCGCGTCATTCACCGTTCCACTATACAACCGAAACCTTTTCACGTAACCCGTGATTTATTTACGATGGAGAATGGGCTTCTGGGTCAGCGGCGACACGAAAAATTAATCCACACTCCTCCAATTACGGCCGATCAAAGATTCGAGTGTATCACGTCTCCGGAGCGTCCCTTATTATCCAATGTACTCGCGTCGCGCTCGCTCCGAGGCAATTTTCCGAGCGACATACGTTTCCATGCGCGCTCGCGTTCCTTCTTTTTTTTTCCCCCCGCGAGGCATTCAAAATGCGCAGTAGATCGGTTTAAGTGAGCGCGGGGTGGGAGGGAAATGGCTGGAAAAGAGGAAGACTTGCCTAAGTTTAGCTAAATTGACGCCACTCACGGTCGCTCAAGCAAAAAACGAATCTTTAACAAGTCGCTTCTGGAATAGACCACAATTGCGTCGCTTGATTGCGAAATAAGACGCGCGGATTAAAAGTGAAGCGAGCCTCGGGCTCGCCGCACAGTTTCGCTCTATTCAATCTACAGCTGAGCCCGACGTCCAGTTTAACGTGGCGCGCGGCTCATACCAGCCGTCGCCCATTCAGATCCCTCCGATCTTCCTATCAATGATTTACTCTTGATTTATTGATACGGGACTCGTTATTGATTCTCATGAATAAAAAAAAACTGTATACTATTGGACTGGTCTTTCTTTGAGGATGAAAACAATGCGAGGTGGTGGACGATAGATTAAAAAGTTCCACTCTTGACAGATGTAATGGTTACTAATGCTTTTATAAACGGTGGCAGTGAATTTGTGTAATAAATGCCACTAGCTTAAGTTCAAACTAGTTTTTTCGAAGCGATACCATTTCTATGCTCTAATCTTTTACATTGCTTTCTACAAACAACCACTTTTAATTAACCTATAAACCGAATAATTCAGTTACGATCTATGCGTGCATGCACCTCAGCGTCTCGAGTGAGTCACGACTAAAACGTTTCATTTACATACCTAAGGGTATGAATTCCATATGGAATAATTGAAGACACCAATTCGCAAAACTCATCTAAATAATATTCATAACGAATCGGCTTTACTTTAAGTGTGCATTTCATATCAATTGAAATGTCTTTGCAGAAGGAACGAATTAACCCAATGCTGATCGCTCGTCTCAAAATATTTAAGTGGCGCAAGTGTTGTCTACTTCGCTTTAGGCGCTTGGAGATAAGAGATTCGTTCAGTCAAATGCAGCGCATTTATTTCAATTGTTGTGACTTACGTGATCCCATTAATACATTTCTTTCCAAAAATCATATTTCTATTCTTCCAGAAATAAATAAATGAAGTCATCAAATCACATTTTGCAATCCAGAGTCTTTTGCAAACTATTCTCTTCTGCGCTCATCTTTAAATTAAAATTAAAGGCTCTAATTTTTAACTATCTGGAAATTTCAAAATTATGAATCAATGTAAATAATAGAATTCTAGAAGACTCGTGCGATATTAAAAGATTAATGAATCCACTGAATTTGGTTGAATGAACCTCATCTCATGATCCTTCCCACGTGACGGCTACGCATTAGCGATTGAAGTCGGGTCTCACTCGATGCGCCGCTGATCCGCGATCGTCCGCAGGGTCATTAAGCAATTAAAGGTACTTATAGGACGGTCAGTCACTTACTTGCTGTCCGACTATGGGGTCGCACTCGCTCGGCCTGCCGGGCGAGAGTTGTTGATAGGTCGGCGACAGCGAGCCGGTGAGCCACATGGCACCGCCGAGACCCTCCGAGCCGGCGTCCATGATGAGTTGCAGCTCCATTCGTCCCTCTCCGCCCCCTCGACGAGGCCTCCGCGCGAAACTCCGCGACCTCTCGTCTCCGCTTGATCCCGGGGGGTGCCTAATCTCCTAAAGGTGCGAGTACCGCGAGGGGGTGGTGCGCGCGCTTGGGGGGCAAGATTCACGCTCGGTTTCGATTTCGAAAGTTGGGCCGGGTCATTTGAGGGTCAATTTATCTAATCCACCTCCTTCTCACGCGAAGAGGTCGTCGAGGAACATTCCTAGCGTGCTAGTGCGATGCGTCGAACGAAACGAAAGGGGGGGATGAAAGAAAAACAAAGGGGGGTTGGGGGAGAAAAAAAAGAGAAGCCGTGCCTCTGGACACTAATCGAGGGCTAGTCTACTGAACAGAACAAAAGAAAAAGCCTCGCTCGCCTCCCGGTCGGAAGGGCCGAGCTCTAAACGAAGCGATCGCCGTCCACGCGAACGTCGTCCGGTTTCCTGGGGTACTCGTTGGCCACGTCGTTGGGTCGCGCACACCAGGCACGCATAATCACAGAGCCACGTGGATATTCACCCGGAACTCCCGTCCACGCGTCCGCACGAAATGTACAGTAGTCGTTGTCCTGCAACCCCGTGGCTAAGCCAGGTGCGCTGAATCCCGCGATAGGACGTTTGATCCCGGCGCTGCGCTTGGACTCTCCACCGGTCTTAGAACATGACGAAGAAGCTGTTATACAATTTCTTGATGCCGGTGGTCTCGCGCTGTCGATGGGTTTCCAGGAGGGCGCAGCCCCTTGACCTGAGCGACAAAAAACGCGAAAAGACGACGTAGGCGTCCTCGAACACCATGGCAACGCCCTGGCTGCAGCGCATCTTGCAGTTGACGCTCCCGTAAGGACTCGCGTGCCGGCCCGCCGTCGTCGTGCGCCTCGTCAGCTCGCTGGCACCGCCTCGTCGTCGGCGCACCGCCACCAGCAGCACCAGCAGCAGGCAAGCGAGCAACACCGGCAGCACCAGTAACAGCAGCAGCAGCAGCAGCAGCAGCACCGCCTCCAGCAGCTTAAAGGGCCTCGTGGTCAAAGCCGTGCCTTGGCCGCTGCGCACCGCCGTCCAGAGACTACTGCGAGCCCGTCGGCGGTGAGGCCTGGCCCGCGCTCGCGTCGACGACTCGGTCAGTTAGAACCGGTGCTGACCGAGCGGCCCGCCTCCGGGGGAATGTCTCTCCGTCGCTCCGACGTCCTCCCCGCGACTCAAGCGCCTCTCTCCTCTCTCTCTCGAATCGCCGCGAAGCTCCGCTCGACACACTGCACTCGCTCGCCGCAAGCCTGCCGCACTCTCGGCCTTTGTGTCCAAAGCCTCTCTGAACGTGCACGTCGGGCGACCGCACCGGACACTCCGCTCTGGCTAAGCTCGCGCACCGATTAGTGTCTTGCCGGGGGGGTCTAGGCACCAGCCTGTCGCGTCGTCACCACATTTTCAGGATCCTCCGCTCCATGGCCAGCAGACGGGCACGACGCGCGGTTTCGCCTTCGAGCTTCCTCGTCGCGTGCGGGGAGCCTTCGGCCGGCTGCCTCCTCGGCGGCGCTGCGGGAGACGAGGGACGTCCGGGCGCGGCTTTTATCACCGACCGGGACCTTCAGAGTCTCTCGAAGAGCAGCAGCCAGTAGATCTGGGCCATTCAAATTACGCCCGGGGCGCAGCGATCGCGCACACTCGGGTCCTGGTGTCCTCACTCTGCCTCGCGCTTCCGCGTCTCCGGCTCGACTGTGGAGGCGGCTGAGCACAGCACGGAGCGATGCGGCTTGCTCCTCTACGGCTAAGCCGCGACGCCTCTACTACGGCGACGAGGTGGCCCGCGCACGGCTACCGCCGCGAGGGAAGGAGGGGTGCGCTCCGCTGCGCGCACGAATCGGCCAGACACCTCAGCGGCCCGGCGCAAGTTCAAGAGCGAATAGCGAAAGCTCTAGGATGATGACGGCGATGCCTGTGCGACGGGCATGCGTGTGGGTGAGTCCGCGCGATGCCACGAGACGGGCGCGTGCGCTTCGTGGATGCTGACCGGCGATCGGCGCACCGGATCCCTCGGCGGGTGGGGGCGCTGTCGAGGCTCGCCAATGACGGCGCGCGCGGGATTAAGGGCCCGGCCAATAGCGCTGCCTCCCTGACCCTCAATTGGACTCACTCAGCGAGCTTTGATGACGGTGCTACTATCTGCTCCGTCTGCTTCTCCGTCTCTGTCTCGGCGAGCGTCGCTTTTGTCGGGCGGGCCTTTTATTTACCGCCGCGAGTCAGCTGGGATGCCTTCCTTATCTCTGAGAGGCTAAGCGCGTCCGCCTCGCGCTAAGGCGCGACCGCTTTTGGGGGGGCCGCCACGGGCGACGCGGTGAACGCTTGTCGAAAAAAGAATCTCCTGGTGGTGGGGACGTGCGCGCGCGCGCGCGCTCCAAGCTTGTAACCTCTTTTCGCGCGGCGGTGTTTGACTAGAAAATCTGTTAATTCGATCGGCAATCTGCTCGGGGAGACGTTCTTATCTGAGTGACGCTAACGACGGCGATGGATTCCTTTGGAGAACACCGGCACTCGAGGTGTGGAACTGGAGATCGCCAGAGTCGCGATGGCGTCCTGGGGGTTGATGGGCTTGGAGGGTTGTTTCTGCTCCCGGTGTATCTGAAAAAGAGTAGAGGCGTTAATTACGTTGAGACGCTTTTATCAGGCAGGTGATAAGATATGGCATTTTCTTTCCTCGTTTCTTTTTGGTATCTTTTAAAACTGCTTATTAATGCAAAGTAAACAAAAGTTTTTATTTTAACCCGTGACCTGTTCGTTTAATGTCTACTTCAGGCGAGGTATGCATTTGAGTTATATTATATAACTATACTATAAACAAAGTCAAAATTTTGAAATGAATTCGAAAAAATTATTCTTTGATAGTTTCAAATTTGTTCGATGTTTTATAAGTCGTAAAATAAAATCAGTGGACTGACACACATGCCATTCAGTTTTACGGTCAACACTCCTCAAACATTTCCTTCTGATATTCATATATCAATCAATTAAACGCGTAACGGCTAAAAAAGCTCGTAACTCACGAAGCAAGACTGGTTTATTTAATAATAATGGCAAGTTCACTTAATACCCATAATGACCATTACTCGACGTCCCTCCCTCTGCCAACTTCGTGCTCGCTTGCTCTCACACTTTTTCTTTTATCTCGCGCTCTCGCTTTCGCGCCGAATTATTTCCATATCTCCTGTACGTTATTATTTATGCTTTCGCACTTCAAATTATATTTTTACTTCTGTAATTTCCCTCGCCAGTTTGGTCATTATTATTGACTACGGTACTTGGTGATTCTATTATTGCAACAAGGAAAAGTTACGAATCTTATGATGCAAATTTTTTAATTTGATCTCACTTTGAAATACCTAATAATTGACATTTTAATTGACTGCTGCTGCTATTGAAAAATACCGTTTCTATTGTACTATATTAAAATTTTCAATGAGCATGAACATTGAGAGCCGATTACGCGACTTTAGCCTTTTATCATTTCAGTATTCCTCGTGTACGTTACCTCGATTATCTAATAAATATCTATTGGTATCTGGCTGTCGTGCCTGTTTTATCGTGAGACTCGAGTTTACATTATCACACAGCACTGCTACATTTACATAATATACATTTCAAAATTTTCTGTTAGTTTACATTTCTTTTTTTATTAGTTTAAAAAAATAATTGGCAATTAATATGTAGATTTATAAAAAATTTTAAATTTCGCGCTTCAAATACAACAGGTTCTTACAAGAGCTTACTGTCATTAATAAAATTGAAGACTCACGAATATTATTATAAAAAAATTCATATGTGATCAATTTTTGTTATCATTTGGCAGGTCAACAGTCGATTATTAAAAATCTTTTATTATTCTTTGTATAATATGTAGCAATGAAATAGACATTTGTTTTAATAACAGGTTTTTTCCTAATAAAACAATTGTAACATACTACAAATTCATTAATTTACGGAGATTTTTCATTGTCTTAATGATGGGACAATTAAGCAAGAATTTTAATCTAATCTGCTTTGCTCGGATCAAAAGAATAGGTAATTTTATTTATTATTCCGTTACTATTCGCCATAAATTCTTGTTTAAAACGCTAGAAGAATCGCTGACGTACTATACTGTCAACACAATTTTTGAGCAATCATAAACAAGTAAACAATTGAATTGGCGTTTGTACTTTACATATTTACACCAGCTCAATATTAATAAGCCTCATCGATGAAAACATAAAAAACAAATTAGTCTACATGACCGTTCGAGCATCATGGTATCGTCGAGATGTATTTTACAGATGGCGATTATATCAACGGAGTTGACATCGACAATTTCTAAATCTAGTAAGAAATTTTGTATTTTTTTTGTGTTTTCTTTAAGAAAGATAATATAACAAACAGTCTTATACTAAATTAGTAGAATAATTACTGAAACATTGTAAACAAATATATATAAGGTAACTAAATAAAAGCATCTCTACCCCAGACATCCAGAGCTATAGAAACTTTATAAAGAAACTTGCCCCTGGGAGAGGGTGCCGAGTGCGCCCAGGATCGTCGCGCGCAGCTCGGCAATTGGCGCTCGTTTGAAACGCGCGCGATTTGCCGCGCAAACGCCGACTTATATACGTATCGGTCGTGATTGGTGTCAATGGGAAAGGTCGACGCGCGGCGCACATCACCGTCTGCTCGCCCCGAACTCGACGCCTTTTCATATTTTCTTTGCTCCATTTTAATCCCTTTTTTTCATCTTTTTTTTTTGGAAGACGGTGGAGGGGTGTGTTGAATTTAAAAATATTACAATTTGTTCAGGACGACTTGTATATTCTTCTTTAAATTTTGTTATAGCGTTTTGTTTGGTACTACTTGAAATAAAAATTAAGATAAAATAGTTATAGTTAATGATTGTTTCTAATACTTAAAAGAAATCTAACAATGAGTATGTATAAGATATTTATTTTTTCATTTCTGAGTATTTAAACGTGAAAACTTACATAAACCACGTTTTTTTAAATAAATTGTAATTAGAAATATTAATTAATAAAATGGAATAGTTGTTCCTTATTATTTAAAATAGTACATGATTATTTCTGCGAAAATCTGAATACAAGGCCTCATCGATCATTTTTATTAGGATTAAACATTTTTGGGAAATAAAAAAATCTAATACCCTCAGCTTGTGCTTAAATCGAAAAACACAACAGTCTTCGTTCCATGTTTCTACTGCACACTCTTCTCCTACGCCGGAAAACCGGTTGATCTTCGAGTTTGTGCGCTAACACGACTCTATGTTTGCTTACGTCGAATTAGACTCAGATATCGTAAGATTTGAATATTTAAGTGGCTGCACATTATTAATACTCGCGAGGCAGTGTGAATCGACAATATCTATATATTTTTAATGAAAAATAACAGTAATTGGTAAATGTTCGGTGAAAGTAAGTGTGACGCTGATTAAAGAAATAGAAACACATGTACATCAGTCTGCAAATATAACGTTGAAAAATATACAAGAAACTTTTCATTTATTCAAATATACTAATGTAATTTAAAATAGTTAACATGATTGTTTAAAAAATTCATTATCCCTTTCCAATATCCATCTTATTAAAAAATGAATTGTCATTTGCGTCTATAAATCTATCTTGCGACACTTGTCCAGTATCCTGCTGCATTCATCCTCCAGGACTGAGCTCCAGACTTGATAGCGGTGATTCAACCCCGGCACCGAATGCAGAATTTCTTTGCTCCCAAGGATTCCGGTTTTGGGATTTGCCGCGCCGTAAAATATTCTGGACACTCTGGAGTGCAGCAGCGCCATAGCACACAGTGGACACGGCTCCTGGAGCAAAATCGCCCAGTAACCGGTGCACAGATAGGGTCCGCATTTCTCATCCATCACTTTTTTTACTTCATTACTCTTTTTAAGTTTCGTCGAAGAGAATGTTAAGCTCTCGTCCTTCGGCATCTCTATTTCACTAAGGCAACTTGGAAAACGAAGTAATGACTCCTTTTGATGTTTTCGTTTGAGTTCAGAATCGCTGAGCTGATCCACAGCGAGATCCAGAAGATTCCAAGCACCACCCCCTTGTAGCCTGGCCACGAGATCTACTGCCAACATTGCAGCGTGCCACATAGGGTGTTTGTCCAAACTGGCAGCAGCTACGGCCAATATCGTTCCTTCCTCAGGGTTAACTATTACGGCACTTCCATTGCACTCGTCTGACCCCACTGCAGCTAGCTCAGCTGCTCTAATCGCCAGCCTCATGCAGACCTCCAAAGAGACCAGTTGTTCATCGTTGAACAATGAGCCAGAGATTAGAGCTTCCAGACTTAGATCAGGATGAAAGTTCACTGGCCAGAATTTTGAAGAATAAGCCATCTGCGACTTGGTCCTCGGAGCGGCAGAAGGAATTTCGACCAGCTCGAGGTCATCCTCCATGAGGGACAAGTCAAATCCCTTCTCGCCGAGAAACAGCTTCAACTCCTCCGCAGTCCTGAACGGCTTATCGACGGGTGCGAGGTAGATCCGCAAGCCCGAGCAACGCTTCAAAAATTGCGGACTCGGCAGACAACTGGCCAAGCCAGTTATCGCCTTGGAGATGCACCGTTTGTCCTTGAGCACGCCGACGAAGCATTTTTCCAGAACCGGCTGCCTTGTCAGCTCGTCCGCGAGGACCGGCCTAGGCTTCCAGTCTAGCTTCATTAGCGATCCCTCGTTTCTGGGCTTCTTGGCAGGCTGCAAGTCGGTATCCATCGCTTCCCAGGTCCTATTCGTCCATTCGCCAGCTGCGTCACGGAAAAACATGAAGAACGTGAGACTCTCTCCTGCAGGTTGCTGGCATAATTGATAAGATTTATAACAGAGTAAATTTGAGCTTATTTTATTGCACTATTCAAAGATTCTCTGAACAATGCGTACTTTCTTTAATTTGAACACATTTTATTGCTGTATTAGAAATTAAAAAATGAGTCTTAATGAGTAGACCTCTGATCTGGATAATCTTTTCGTAACGGTCAGTATCGCTCGCTTCAATTACTTTAACAGAAATCAACCGCACGTGAATCTTAATTTAGTTTTCACTAGTTAATTAGAGTCAATTAAACGCAGCAACAGCTTAAAACGCCGGATCGTCGGTCTTATCGACGAAAATCTCGACTTGCCGCGAGGCAATTTTCGAATAAAAGTCAACATTTTCGCCGGGTTTTCCGCTTCCTCGAGCATTTTGCAGCGACGCGACGGAGAAACGGCACCGGGGTATTAGAAGCTTAGAGAAGTCGGCGTCTTCTGTTTGCGCGATATATCGTCATGACTCAATGGAAGAAGAAGGGTCGGCTTTAAATTGCTGTCAACTTGGGCCATGGCCGAATCATTTGACGGAGTTATAGGCACAATTGTTCGGCTGTATCGTACGACGGCAAAGTCAATGCTGGACGATTTCAGGTTCTAAGGATGATCTCTCTGCTCGCCGCAGAGAAGATTCCAACGTACGTCACGAGCGGATAGCGCTTTTTGACCTCTTGCAGCGCCATCTTCGCTTCTTTTTATTCAACTTAATTATTTCTTGTACAACGAAGTAAATAATTTAAATTATTATAAAAATTTTGTTTGTATACTTAAAAATATTTTTCTGGTAATAACAATTTTCTTATTAAAATTACTCGATTCAACAACATAACTACTCCAAATTTCCTATCAACTCAGCGCGTCATACAATTAAACTATTATTGACAGAAGGTGAATTTTAACAGTTTCAAGGATGAGATTTTCCAAGCCTAAATACCAAAGCGTGGCGGCGTAGCGTTGGTGTCGACGCTTTTCGTTAATTTGAAAAAATCATATTTCACGAGCGGCACAGGCCTCAATTAGACGCCGTCGCGATGAGCCTCGATCCCAGGCGCTTCTTTGAATGGGCGAAAGAGAGAAAAAGAGTGTGTGTGAGAGAGAGAGAGAGCGGTGGAGGCAGACGCGGAGAAAAAAATGTTTGTCGTTCTCATAAATAGCAATAGAGGAGGTCGAGAGTACGAGTCGGCGAGCGTCGCTCGTATAGGGGGCCGTTAAAGAAGAATTTGGCGGGCCTCAATTTAACATTCTCCTTATAAATCGCGCCGCTATGTGCCTGTATTGTTTATCCATTACGCGCGACGGTGATACTGGTGTTGCTTAGAGGAGGTTGAATATTTGTAAATATCTCGATTAGCCTTTTTTTTATTAAGGATGAAGTACGATTGGTATATAATAGAAATTTTGGCTGACGGTGTTTGTGTAATTGACGACTCGCATGTATACGTAGGGGACTCTTGGATAGAAATCACCATGTATGCTAATTTGATAATCTTGAGAGAAAGTGGACAGAGTAGTAAAAATTATTACAAGACGTGAATGTTTTTGAAAATAAAATTGATATATAAAAAGATCGTGAATCGTTTATGAAATTAAAATTGATATTCCAATGGAAAGTAACATTTGCGAAAAACTTCCACGATCACATTATTTTTTACAGATTGCGTTATACTACGAACCATTATGTGTAATGTCAGTTTTACGAAAAAGTATAAAGTTTATTTTAGAAAAGTAATTTACTTGAGTACATTGACTTCCACTGAATTGTTGACGAAATCGACAAATTAAATATCACGGTTACATGTCAGTAAAGATCATTTTCAGCCTCGAAAAAAAAGAGAGAATGTCACTGTAGTATCTCAAGTATAAAAGCCTGAGCTTTGAAGGTTGTTTCTGTAGCTCTAGGAACCTTTATTTAATATGATCTCGAGCAAATAGAAAATATAAGTATGACGAAACTAGCGACTGACTACAGGAGACAGCTGTAAACAGTATTTTATGCATACGGAGAAAAAATTAATTTTTTTTTATCATCCAATAAAAATTAATCAAATAACGCTAATAATTTATTTTAAAACTTTCCTTAACTCATTAGAGTGAGTTAGAGTGAATTTTTGATTCTAAAGTAATTACTTTAAAGTCAACAGTAAGAGGATAACGATAACATATAAAATTTTACTACTTTAGAGTCAAATTATTTCATTCCAACCGATTTAGCGTGTAACTGATTATCAAACAGGTCAATTCATAAAAATTAAACTTAAAAAAATTATACTTAAAAAATCAAATCATACTCTTCGAGATGCATCGCGTTCCATTCCGACAGTCGAACGATCGACAGCACAAGACAAGCGAAGCTGTGCACCGACGCCGATCGGATTACCCGAGCAGGTTGAGCGCGCGATCGAGTGCGCGCGTCCAGCCGTGATTGCAGCCGGTCGCGGGAGCGCGACAATGACCTTGAGCAGCTGCGGGACGCATGGCTTTCCGGGCGGGCGCGATTTTTTCACTTCTCCGCGCGCGACGGTAAAATCCCCGACGAGCCGAATTGAACCATTACCGGCGGACCCCCTCCTCAACCGTGTACCATATTTCTGAGCTTTCCGCGGTGCCTACGGTGCACTGGACGTGGTACTGCTTGTGAAAATCGGTTTTAGCTATAACTTTTTCGATTGGATTATTAAGTTGAATAGATTAGCCGTTTGTTTGAGCGACGAGATTTGTTGAGTTTTGAATTGAGGAGGTAAAATTTGAAACAATGAAACTTCTCTGTACTGCACGTAACGAAGGAGCTTATTTATTCTCCACTTAAAGTGTCAACGGCGAGGCACAATAAAAAGTGAAACATTGAATGCGAAAAATCGTCACCCGCCGGCGAGAAAATAAAAATGCTAAGCAGCCAATTTATCTTCGTTTGAGCGACCAACACTTGCAAATGAGTCGCGCGCATATCCAAAAGCATAATCAGCGGCGAACGCGTCAGCGGCGAAGAAAGCGATAATTACCCGATTGTCATTCAAATGCGGCCCTCCTCTCCGAACAAAGAAAGTTACCGATGCACCCGTATACCGACGTATCCCCAAAAATTTTCATCGACGTCGACTTTTCTCGAAAAGCCGACGTGCGCGGGTGCAATCGGCGACGGATCGGTATTTATCAGCCGATCGGTAGCGGGACAGTGAAAAAAAAAGAGGCGCGTTAGAATCGCGTAAAGATGGCCGCGCGGATGATTACGTAAGATATACATGCACATGCGCGACGTTATCCCGCCTCCGTAAGTACGGGCGGCGGCTCGTATTTTTGTTGACGCGCGCTCGCCTCGAAATCCGGCGCCGCGACACGATTTCCTCCTCATTTGCGCCTACATCCCATTCACCGCGTCGGAATGGGTGTGCGACGCTTTTTTTTTGTATCGAGGCAGCTGACGCGGTCTAGCGGGAAATAACGTTTTAATTAAATTTCGATCTCCCTGATCTTGATCGATCATTTCCTTTACTGGTATAAATTAAGTCCAAACGTTTTGATTTAAAATGAAAACTAATGATTCTATGCTTTTGAAAATTCATTAGGTATATAAATAACTAAAATTTTACTAAAAAAACTTATGAATTTCAAAGCCGCGTTTCTCACTATTAAACTTTTTCAGACCGTATCTGTGTACAGTAGATATTTAATTAAAAGCTGTATAATAAACTTTAAATTCGAGAAACGAAGACAACAATTTTTCCATCGGTATGAATATGAAGCAACTTTCAAATTTTATCCCAAATGCCCAAATTGAACAATTTGGCGCCTCCAACCGAAAAAAAAGGCGCATCACCACAAATAGCCGCGACAAAAGAGCTAAACTTGCAATTGACCTAAAAAGTGTCGGACGACTTACGTAACGACTTCCAAAAGCCGGACAATCTCGTGTGAATCGAAGCTTCCCCCGCGAGCCGATCATCGGCGGAGCTTTGTTAGACGGCGCCGAAGACCGTATGCGAGAGGCTAATAATAAAGTGTCGCGTCCGGCGTATAATTTTCCACGTGTCCGCGATTATTGCGCGGAAATAAGCAACGACAGGCGAGAGGCGCGTCTGTTATCGGCGCGGCGAGCCCCCGCGATATCGGCGCGACTGCGCGAGTCGCTCCTTTTTTGTGCACGCGGTGTGAGTGGAAATCTCGACAGGTGAATTGGCTGGGTAAACCTTTCGAGTGGAAAGAATGAATTCGCAATTTTTAGCCGCGGTTGGAGTGCCGAAAATGTACGGTATTGTAACTTTCTAAAATGGAATTTTTTTTTAGGTATAATATGAAGCGGTGAGATTTGTAAAAATCATGTTTCTATAGATCAAAGGACATTTTAATGAAGATATTGTTTTGTATGTAAAATAAATGTATAAACAATAAATTACATACACTGAGAGAACTGTTCTATAGTAGAAATTACTATACTGTCTGGGAAAGTGGTCACAGACTGAGATTTTGAAATAAATTACCATACTTTATCAAACAGTATTGTAAATTTTCATATACATATAGAAAATTTTACTTAAAGTACAGTAAATTATACTTTAAAGTATAGTAATTTTTTTCAAAATGTCAACCACCTTCCCAGACAGTACAGTAATGATAATCGACAAAAATATTCTTAGTAGTTCATCCAAAACTACTTATAATCTGTACTTAACAATTAGTATTTTTTTACTTATATGTGAATTGAGATATTCGCCGCGGAGGTACCAGACACTATAGCTATTTCAATCATTTTTAACTAAAAACTGGATCCTGCAAGATCCTTCTGACTTAACGGGTTAATTCTCAATGATTAAATTCAATTACATAACTTTAAAACGGTCGAATTAAAACAAAAATCATGAAATTCTACATTCGTAAATTGAGGAGGACCTTGAAACTGTCTGGAGGTCACCCAGTGAATTCGTGGAGGGTCCACGCGACGAGTTATATCGATTTTCGCGAGTCTGCGTAGTTTTGGATTGCATCTGCGCTCACCCTTTGTGAGAAAGTAGTCTTTGTTTCGCCCGGGGGATGCTGGACTTGCTTCCGCGCTTAGTGAGCAGCTGCGAGGAATGTTTACGGGAGTCGCCAGGCGAGCGGATTCTCAAAAAATCCGCTCAAGTGTTTAATGCAAGAAAACAGGATACCATGTATCTTTGTGTGTACAAAACTTAATAAGCCTTTCTATTTATCAAATTGTTAAAAAAGAAATCAGTCCACAATATAAATTAATGTATGTTTTTTTTATAAAAATTTATGAAGAACTAATAGATTGAAAGGTGTAGACTTCTGCTTAAAAAAGTTGACTTGAGAATGATAAATTGATTTATCTGTGAACAAAAAATTAAGCTAACTATACAACTATACACCTGCCATTAAAAAAAGTAACAACAGTAGCCTTGAACAGGCTTTTTTGGAACACGCTAATAAAATAGCAAGTAATTTAATAAATGGTCCTAAAATTCTTCATTATTTTCAACGATTATCACTTTTTTTAAGAGAAAAAAACTGAACGTAAAGTAAAAAAAATAAGATGCACGTGGAAATATGACGTTATCGTTTTGTAAAAAGGTCTTTTGTATTCAGCACGTGTCTCTTTTTATGATTGATATAATGTTATAAGTATGTTTACAGTCAGTTCTGAAAGAAATGGGTTGACTCTCTTCAATTGAACATTTGTTAATAAAAAAGTTATCAATAAAAACTTACTATTTACGATAGGCATTACTCAATTTTTCAATTAAAATTTTTTAGATTCATTACCATTGTTATACAAATTAGATTTTTATATGATTGATAATTAGTCACTTAACATTTACACCATCTACAGATATAGTAATAAATCAATTCACACGGAATAATAACTCAACAGTGTTACCATGCATTAGGATAATGGTAATCTAATGACATGCGTATTTCAGGTGTAATTGACGTTTCATCAAAATCTCGACTCAATACTTATATATTAGTATCCACATTTATCGTTTCTGTTTACATATACACTTCCCCCCTGAAATAAACTTAAATACTTTATAAATACTTTTTAATAACAGACCATTTCGTGCGAATTGCCAAATTTGTTGTGACTTTTAATTCGATTTTTAAATAAAAAAGACTATGATAATTTTAAACAGCGTATTACGCGTCAAAATCATTTTCCTCGCCGAACGTCATTTTTTAAGAGCCTTGACAGATGGTGGTTTTTACCATGAAAGCGGGTGACGTCAAACGCATCTTAAATTTACTATTATGTTTCCTTGAGACGCTGAACTACCTACCGGTATAAATTTAATCATGGTGAAAAAGTTTTTAAATCTTGTATTACAAACAACAAAGTATCCCGCGGTACTCATTTTTCAACTCGCTGTTTTTCTCGTTAAAGTTTATTTATCGCGTTTAAACGGCCGCTCGAAAAAAAAAGAAAATAAAGTGATCGATGGAAATTATTACACACGCCGATTACTAATTATTCCGTCAGATCCGTTAACTCAGAAAAACCCGCTTGCAAAACAGCCACTTAGTTAGGCTTAAACGATCCGTCTACCACGGGGCGGTACAAAAATAATCAAAATTTTGACTTTGCGTAAAATATCAATCGCGAATCGCCGATGGAAAGTAATTACGTAACGGCGCAATAATTGCGGTCTCTTGAGGAAAAAGTAAAATCCTTTCCGTGTTATACCTGTACGCTCGCTTGTGGACCGTTCAGCGGGCGGACCCGAGAGATTTTAGAGAGTTTTCTTAGGCTCTTTCCCGGCGCGACTATATATATATGGGCCATCGCTTACGCGCGCGCTATGGGGACATATCGCAATCGAAGGTGAAACCGTTGCGAAACGGAAGCGACGAGACGCGGGTGAAAACCGAAATCTTTAGGTTTTTCACGCGGCCAGGGCTCCTCACGAATTTGGAAGAGGCTGGCGGGTTCCGATTGTGCGGGGAAGCGAGTGATTTTTTTTTTTCACTCGAGCAGACAAAAAATTGATGCAAAAGATCCGACAGTATACAGTGCAAACGTTTGATTGATAAGGTTTTGTGGTTTTAAGATTTTAGCTAAGTCGTAAACTGATGTCTGCAATGGAGTATTTGTTGACTTTCGGTTTTAATTAAGGTTTTAATTTATTAGTCTGCGATTTCTCATTTTTCTTAGAATCCGCAGCTAAAGATGCATAATGAATCAGAGCCATTATTAAGATGCGTTTAAAATTGAATTTGATTAATTATTTACAAAAAACATGGGAAATTCCAAAGCATTTAAAATTTCAAATTGATTTGAAATCAAACAAGAAATATGAAGTTTGATTGAAATAAATAAAGAACACTGTAATTGTTCAATAAAAAGTCAAAGTCCACTCGCTCTGACTCTTTACATAAAGATGTAAACAAGAAAACTATAAAGCTTGTATGTTCAGACATAGTCTACTTTATAAAAAGTAATTGGAAATTTAGTTAGCTTACAACCATTTATAATGTATAAATGGTAGTTAAAAACCATTTATCGATAAATGGATAAAAAGTACATTGTAAAATATTCGGAATATTTTTAATCCTTTAAAAAATCAATATTTGTATATTGATTTTTCTTGTGAAAAGCTGAACAATCTTTTAAGATTGTCCAGAGCAAAGTTAAAAATTGTGTAGAGAAACTTAATAGCTGCAGTCTTGATCTATACGTCAAAGTAAACACAGAAAGAATTGAGAACACATTGCAACTCATAAAAACAAAGCTCTCTGCAACAACCGAGCAGGGTCAAAAAATATAGCAAACTCAACATAAAAACTGAATAGTATCTGACTTTCCAGTACATCCGTCACTATCACACCACTCAACTTCTAGACCCAAGACAGATCCACACTCTTGATCGCAGCACCTAAACATCCCAGCCCTCCTAGTCAACAACTGTGTAAACGTTTGACCCACATCTTAATCCCCAAAATAGCAGAAACAAAGGTCACTGCTCGCACTCACCTGCACGAGGGCTCAGCTGACTCCACCGCAGCACACACTCCGCGTCGACGACGTCGCACAAGGCCTGGGGGGCTCTCTAGGTGTAGTCCGCGCTCTTCTAGGTTAAGTCGCTCGGTCGCGGCACTGTGCGCAGCGCGCAGCTTCCGCACCACTGATCCTGGGCCGGACTCGTGGGCCTAACTCGGGTCGCTCCTTTCGGCTGGGTCCAAACTGTTATCTCGAGTTCGTCCGGGATACTGGAGATCTGCGTGTTAGCACTGCTGC
Source organism: Eurytoma adleriae (assembly GCA_900480045.1). Classification (NCBI taxonomy): domain Eukaryota; kingdom Metazoa; phylum Arthropoda; class Insecta; order Hymenoptera; family Eurytomidae; genus Eurytoma; species Eurytoma adleriae. The sequence continues at coordinate 72,487 of UXGC01000143.1, forward strand.
TGGGCTGCTGGCGCTCGGGCCTCGGTGTGTGTGTTTGCTGCTACTGCTGCTGACGGCAATCGCTGCTCGGCCACAACTGCGCCGAGTGGGACGACGACAGCGCGAACTAAGGGCCGATCCCACAAGCTCGTCCGGTATTTTTTCTTTTAACTCTTTTTTCAGTTCTTTTTTTTAATGGGATAAATAAATAATGGATCGTGTTCGCGGCCGTCGCACTTGCTCGGCTATTGAGCTTGTTTCCGCGCGGGGGTGGGATAATTGGACGCTTGGATTGGAAGTTGAAACTGATCGGTGCTCGAGTGTTCAATGGGTTTTTAATTGATGAGTTAATTGATCTATTCGAGTTTTTTGTATTTCGAATTCGACGTTTTTTTAGTATTGTTACGATAATTTACATAGTTTGGAGCAACCACTAACCAGTGGCTTATTAATTGATTATATTTGTTTTAAATTTAAAAAATAATTCTTTCAAACGAATCATTTAAATTTTTAATAAAATAAATAAAAATAATTGAATTTTTAAAAAAATAGCGGTCCTAACTGGCATAATTGATAATTTCATATTACGATCCTTCATTTTTCAAGGAATTGTTTTTCTTCAGACAAAAATTAATTTAAAAATGAATTAAAAAATGTAGTAAAATATATAGTAAAAATAAAAACTTTTAAATTTACCGCTATTTATAGAAAAATCAAAATGGCCAAAATGGCTGTCTTTGGTCACTGCCGGACATAACCTTTGTAAATCATCATTATATACAGCTGCGTGTAGTGTTGATCAGCACGTGAGTGATGAGCTGATGAGCAAAGAAAATTTTCTAATTCGAGCAGAAAGTTGAAACTACGAAAAGCTGCAAAAATGGAGTTCTCCGACTTAGCCATGGATTCTCTCAGGGAGAACAAAGCACAAATTTTATGCTGCGAATGTGCTACTCCAATAGAGCCAAATCCAACCAACATGTGCGTAGGATGCTTGAGAACAAGAGTTGACATTACCGAAGGTATTCCCAAACAAGTCACTATGTACTTTTGCAAAAACTGTGAGCGTTATTTGCATCCTCCGGGAGATTGGGTAAAAGCCAATTTGGAGTCTCGAGAACTTCTCACTTTGTGCTTGAAGAAGCTGAAAGGCCTCAACAGAGTCAAACTTGTCGATGCTGGTTTCATCTGGACAGAGCCTCACTCAAAGCGAATAAAAGTAAAACTCACGGTGCACGGCGAAGTAATGTCAGGAGCCATGCTGGAGCAGATATTTGTTGTGGAATATACGGTGAACCATCAGATGTGTGATGATTGCCATCGCACAGAAGCTAAAGATTACTGGAATGCTTCTGTTCAAATACGTCAAAAGGCTGTAAATAAGAAGACATTTTATTATTTGGAGCAACTTATTCTGAAGCACAAAGCACACGAAAACACTGTCATGATTAAGCCTATTAATGATGGTATAGATTTTTTCTTTTCCAGTGAGTCTAATGCCAGAAAATTAGTAGATTTTGTTCATTCGGTATTGCCCTGTCGTTATCAACACTCCAAAAAATTGATATCTCATGATATCCACAGCAATATATACAACTACAAATTTACATTCAGTGTTGAATTGGTACCTTTATCAAAAGACAGTGTAGTCTGTCTTCCAAAGAAACTAACTCAACAACTAGGAGGTCTTACTCCTATTGTGTTGATATATAAAGTTTCCTGCAGTATACATCTAATCGATGTATCCTCAGGTCAAGTAGCTGAAGTTAGTGCAAATGTATACTGGCGCTATCCATTTGACAGCATATGCAATCCCAAACAATTAAAGGAGTATGTTGTAATTGATATTGAACAGATAAAGGAGAAGGATAAGAAGAAATTTCCTGGCCAAGGATACATTTCCCACAAATATTCAATTGCTGATGTATGGGTGGTCAAGGCAGAAGATTTAGGTTTAGATCAAAGTACAATTCACACAAGAACCCATTTGGGTGGAATTTTAAAACCAGGAGATTCTGTCCTTGGATATGCTCTCAGTGAAAACAATGTTAATGATCCCAATTTTGAAAAATTAGATCAGGATTCCGTTCCAGATGTTATATTGGTAAAGAAATTCTATGGACACGATAAAGCAGCTCGCCGCAGGGCAAGAATGTGGAAACTCAAGCACATTGCTGATATAGACATGAAGTCCGACAACAATGATTATAATGATTTCTTGGAAGAGCTTGAAGAAGATCCAGAATACAGATCAAATATCAATATTTACAGAGACAATAAGAAGCAAATTCCTGTTGATTCAAGTTGCATTGATCCATCAATACCACAAATTACTCTGGAAGAGATGCTTGATGACCTTGTCATCGATGATACAGAAATGGCTGAAGCTTATGAATGAAATGTTGATCATTGTAATAAATGAATGAATTGGGAGTCGCAATTGTGAAATAGCATAAAAATTACAAAACCATAATGTAACAATTGTAACTTTAAAGAATGAAATATTTTTTATTAGTAAAATCATATTTTAATATTTATAAATATGAAAAATTCCTAAAAAATAATGATGTGAATTTTATTAATACTTTGTTAATAAATAAATTTCTTTAGCATAATAACTTTGTACGTTACATTAACCCATTCACTATCAATCTTTATCACATCCTTATAAATTTGAATAATAAATAAATTTAATCATAAACTATTTAAAATAAATACAGTAAATAAGAAATAAATAAATAAATAAATATTAAACAAAAAAATGCTCGTTCTACTGGTTTTTATAGCAGTCATTGCAACATAGTTTTTTAAAGATTACTTCAAAAGATCCATCATTTATCAGTCCCGCTAGAATTTCCAAAGCATTACGTGGTCGAAGCGGAGCGAGCAGGGCGCAGCCGCGGCTGCTGCGGCGTTGACACGTGCGCACGGCCGATTTGACTTTGCCTCCCACTAGCCGCGCCACGGCTTCTCGTCTGCTCCGAAGCGAACCCGAGGACGCGTCGGCTCGGCCTGCTTTTCCTCCCAATTTCTCGTCCTCCTGCCTGGAAATGGCTGCGGACATCGCAAATTCGGCCCTTGCACTCGTCCTCGCCCTCCTCTGCCTCGGTCACATTGAGGGTAAGCCGTTTGATCACTTTTTTCACTGTTACAAGTCGGTTTTTGCGTTTGTTGGGGGGTAACATTCGGAACGGAGTTCGGAGTTATGGCGTTTATTACTGTTTTTTTAAAGCTCCTATCTATTGTTTATTTACGACTCTTCGTTTGATTTCATTTACGTTCTCGAGGGTGATATTTGGTTAAAATTTTAGCAATTTATTAGTTTACGTAGAATTTTCTAACCTTTCATCGATTGCTATTGTTTTTTCATTTCAATTTCAGAATAAATTAATAACTTTAATATTCTATAGAAAATTTAACATTCCTATTTATTTATAAATAATTATGTATAAGATTAGATAAGAGTTAGTTTTGTTTTTAACATAAAATATTTTTAATCGTTATTATAACAATAATATTTTACTTATAGCAAGAGGAACAAGCTATGTTACCTGCAGTTCAGTCGTCAAGTTGATGAATACAGATTACAAAGTACGATTGCACTCTCATGATATCAAATACGGTTCAGGAAGTGGGCAACAATCAGTGACTGCTATAGAAACTAAAGAAGATGGCAATTCCTATTGGCTTGTTAAGGCTGCAACAGGAAAACATTGCACCAGAGGGTAAGATTCTGAAATATTATAACAGAAAAGAACAAAGTAAACAAATGAATCAATTAAATGACGAATAAAAAATAATATATAAATTATTATTTTAGAGAGCCAATTAAATGTGGAGATACTGTTCGTTTGGAACACTTAGCAACAAAAAAGAATCTTCACTCTCACCTTGTGAGTTCTCCATTGAGTGGAAAACAGGAGGTTTCAGCTTACGGTAAAAATGGAGAGGGTGATTCAGGGGACCACTGGATGGTTGTTTGTCCTGGAGATAACTGGGAAAGGGATGAACCAATCATGTTGAAACATCTTGACACAGATGCGTAAGTATAATAATCAATAATTACTTTATTATTGAAGTATAAAATTTTATTCAGACTATTCAACTCATTTCTCTTATCCCTTATACACATGAGAAATGAAGATATCTATGTCAAGTATAATTATTTAAAATAATGCACCTTTTTTTAACTGTTGAGTACAATAATATATGCCAGTTAAATAAGAGAAAAACAATATTTATATATGTCATAACAATATTCTAAAATAATATAATAAATACAAATGCATGCATTAAGTAGTGAGTTAATTTTTAATCTCTTCTTTTACAATATAAAATCTTCTATTTACAGGTACTTGGCGGTCACAGGGCGAACTTATGGTTCCCCAATTGTAGGTCAGAGCGAAGTAGTGGGTGAATACTCCAGTAACAGTTATTCACAGTGGCAAGCAGTAGAAGGCCTCTTCATTCATCCCAATGATCTTAAGTCACAACATTATGTGCATACTGAACTGTAATCTCGTCAAGTTCCACCCTCTTTTTGTCACTAAAAATATTACAGAACTACGTGAGAACTTTATCAGTGTGCATTTGCGTGAGTGCTATGTAAATATGTATGTGTTTTAGTAAAGACATAAAAATTTCATTATTTATAAAATAAATTTTTACAACTAAGAAAAATGATGAGATGACACTTTGTGCAATTTAAGAGGAGACACTGGTGAATGTTAAGTGATGAAAATATCATTTTCAAACAAGTGATTTGATTGAAGGTTGATATTAATTTTTGTCTACAGAAAACCAAGACATTTTCTTAAAAAATATTTCATTTTATTGAATATATTATGGAAAATTCAAATTGTAATAATTTAACATCAACATCCATTAATATAATGAGATCTTCACAACTGACACTTTCCGTAACAACAGTTTAAATAAAGGTTTCTATGAAACAAATATGTTATTTATTATTTACAAACAAAAATTCATTTAGGAAATTTAATACAATGGCGATTCACTCATTAATCACTGATTTCCATCAATGCTTCCTCTTTTAAACACTTTTCATTCCGTACTTTTCTTGAATATTCCTGGAGTGAATGAATCCATTGAAGGGGAAGATGAAATTCAGCAATCCATAACTGCCAAAGATCTCGTGAACATCCTGACTCTTTCCATCATCTGGATAATATCTCTGCCTTCCAGATAAACAGCAGTACAACTTCCATAATCCGTATAACATGGAGAAAAAGGCAATGGAGATAGTTACATCAAACAGTGTTACCAGAAACACATTGACACTCTCATCACCAACTAGGAAGAACTTGGTTAATGTAATAGGAAAGAAAAAGTTCAGAGCAAAGTAGTAAACGTTGAGCTTGCTGGTATCCGAGTGCACAAAATAATTGTATAGGAAAGGACCAACAATGAAGACTGAGTATATACAGGCCAAGGAGGCATACAGGCATACCAGAATGAAGTTACCCATATTCTGGCGCAGTATGCATCCTCCTAGGAAGAAACAGTGATGGTCACGATAATAATAGCACTTTTTGCAGAGCATGCAGTGTTGAGCTGGCCTGCGGGTATAGTGTTTGCATTTTCCACAATACCAAAATCTGGTGCCACATCCTTTGCTCTCTCGACAAGTAGCCATGGTGAATGGAATTACTGCTTTCTTGCTTATGCTGTACACCAGATACCAATTCAGATAAAACTGCACCGACAGGAAGATGAACAGCGGTGGTACTGTGTTTTCTAGGTACATAGTAACAAAGCCTATCATCAGACTGAATAATACTGTTATTGCTGGGCAAGCCAAGTAGGCAAAGTAGTGAATCCTCCTCATTGTTCCTCATTACAAAATTAGAAATCTACACTTGAACTTGTCCCTCTTTGGTCACTTCATGGTTTCTGGATAGCGGTTTTTGGCGTTTACTTAGTTTTGTCGACAATGCATCCTGTTTGTGTAGGCTGACGTACGACCGACGTTAAATTGGAGCACCGACTCAGATCATAGCCACTTCCAACTTCCAAGTTCCAACTCTGCCGACCGCCATGATGATTCCTTTTCTGCTACTATATTTGGTCACGTGTTTAAAAGGGCGCGATATTTAAAAACTCAATACATCTACTAGTAACATCTACTTTTGTTTCCTAAAAAATAATTAACAAACATACTATTAATCAAAACTAAATTCGAAAAATTATATCTTATAATGAAAAAGAGGAAAAAATGGAATAAAACTCACAACTATTTGGGAAAAAATCATTGTCTTAAATTTATTCTTTTTCTTTTTTGTTTCAATAAATCACTAGCGTCATCAATATGTAAATGTACATCATTGCATATACTTATGGCCACCGATAAAAGAGGTCTTACAGTCTTGCCTATACAACAAGAGTATAACATTCATTTTGTTATCTTTTTTGGAATCAAATATTTAAATGGCATTTTCATTAATGCTTCGCCGATTTTATACACAAATTATCTGTACAAGTGTTACCCGATGCGTTCATTATATATTAAACAATAGTTCAGAGACCAAAACTTAATAGTTCCAGTCTTGATTTAAATACAATTACCAACAATTAATTGATATAATATGATCAGGAATATATCTGATAAATCAAGGATAGGTTACTTTTCCTACACTTTCACCAGTTGTTTATCTGTTAATAACTGTATTCTTTTAAATTCCCTATTGTTTCATACTTTGTATACCATGATTATTTCACTAATCTTTATCTTAACAGGATTACAGCTACTCAATTATATTTTTTTTCTAATACTAGTGGAAAAAAAGAATAGAATTTCTAGCATTATATATAAAATCTTGCCTTGTCTTTAGTATATAGAAACTTAATAATTTTTTAGTTTTAAAAATTACTTTCGTTAATAAATCATTAAGTTTTGCTAATAACAAGTCATCCAAGTTTAAATTTCTTTTTTTATCCATAAATCAAATGGATAAAAGAAGAAACTAAAATGCAGAAACAAATTTTTTTGTGCCATGCCTGATCTGCTTCTTCTCAATATAAATGTCAACCTTGGCATATATTTTGCCACATACAGATTCTTTGGTAACAAGTCACTTAAAGGGCAAGAGAGACAATCAGACCCTTTGACATACCACCAAAGATAAAAATTCCCCATTGACATAAAGAGAAAGTATTCCATACTAATTTTTGCCAAACCAGAAGATTGTCTTCAAGCAAATATACACTGCAGTCATGACATAGATGAATTTCATTTTCTGCTGTTGTTGCTGTATTTCAGATTCAATAGCCATTACTCGTCTATTAAGTTTGCCCACTTGACGTCTCAGATGCTGCACTTCTTCGCCAGGTGGTATGGAAGTATCCAGAACACCATATGCTGGTGTTTGTTCCCTAAAATTTGTTTTTTTGACACTTAAATTTTTATTTCTATTCAGTAAGGTAATGAGTATTTTTAATTTACTCATATAACAAAACCAAAAATTATTTTTGTTTACCTGACATGTCTAGTAACAGCATGTGATTCATTCATAAATGGATCATGAGGTTTCACAGGAGTTTCCACTGCATCTGAATTATTTTCTCTAAAATCTTCATCAACAGTTGGAAAGAAATGATTGTCTAATGTCAAAATTCGTGGAGGTGTCTGTATAAGAAATTTAACATAATTAACTTTTTATAGTTCCATTAAATTTTTACTAAAATTTAAAATTTTCTGATTAATTTTGATATTTAAATAATACTTACAATGCACCTTACAACAGGAGGTTCAGTTGGCAAAACTGCATTTTCTATAGCAATTTCCCTAGGAGGAGCTTTTGTACCAATGTGCTGCTCTTGCCCTAGAATATGAACAAATAAAATTATTTTTAAAGAATAATTTAAGTATTTTTAATGCAAATTTCAAACTTACCAACGACAAGAATTCGATCAGGTACATGCATATCAAATTTTTCAGCCATCATATTCCAAGCAGACCCATTAGTCCCAGGAATATCTTCATTTGAATAGTCTCCGCTTACTCTTATGCTCTTGGGTACCCGCATTCTTTGATTTATGTCAAGTGTAAAATTAGGATCAAAGAAGTTGTCAGCTTCACCATTAAATCGGGTAGGACTATGGGCATTAGCCATTATTTTCAAACTGTAAAATACAAATTGCTTATTAGTTATTAGTACAATAAAAATGATGCAACAAACTTTTTATTTGTACACAGCTGGTTATCTGCATGCGATTAAATCTTTTATAGTAGTAGCTGATTCTTACATAATTTGTGTATACTGTAAGACCCCCTTAGACAGATGTTTGATTTTATTTCAGTAAAAGATTCCGTGATGTCAAATTGAAAGAATGGAAAAACATGAGTTGTTTAATTGTATAGTAATTAAACAAAAGATTAAGTGAATCACTCATAGAAACTTGACTTGAACAATAAAGAAAAACAATAAATTTCAAACAAAAGTTCTATTACTTGCATATCTAAAAAAGTTTCGACAAAAAGAAAAAAAATCTAAATTTCAAGTTGACATAGAAAATCTAATAAACAAAATCTCTAAAATGAATTTACAAAGCAACACAAAAATATTAAAGAACCACAAGGAAAATAAAACCAAACAAGTTACGAAACCTTTAAATCACTTCAAATCACAACAAACCACCCTGTACGTAAAGTATACGCTTCTGCTTAATAAACACCCGAAAAAAAAAACAAAACGGAGAATACACAGAGCAGCTCGAGCGTACACTCCGAAACTCAAATATCGACGAGTTTCCCCGAAAGACAAAGCGACGACGGACCGAGAATCCGCTGACAAAGGCAACAAAGCGGAGCTATGAATCTGGGGTGCGAAACTACGTAATAACCGCACAGGGTGGCCGATTGATTTTTAACCTAAAGCGCGGAGCGCGACGGTTGGGTCCCCCGCGGGGGGTCCGGAGGGAGTTCGAGATCCCGGACGACGTCCGGGTCGAGGGGGAAGGCCCGGAGGCTCGGCAGTGCACTTATTCCGGGTGTACGGCCGTCCCCGTAGAGTATGTACCTCGTTAACCGCCTGCGGAACGCGCTGCTGCCGTCTGGTTCCGTCCTCCCGCGCGAATACGCCAGAAGTCCGTCCCGCACCCGCGCGGATGCGCGACACTCGATCGCGGCTATATCGAACTCCTTCGAACCTCGCTAATGCAGTTTTTTTATTTTGAACGCACTTTAGGTTCTGACGGGTAATCGGGTTGGTTTTTTATTTTGGAGTTTTTCGAGGAACTTTTTGAGATAGAATAGTTTGTATTGGACTTTTTTTCTACTTTTTTGGAGAATGACGAGGAGAAGGGGAGTCGGGTGAAGGGAGGCGAGAGTCGAATGTGCAGCGGCGCTCGACTTCCCGCCAAAACACTGGCACACAAGGTGCGAACGAAAACACCGCACGTTGCGCGCACAAGGGCTGCGGGCAGTTTTTCGGCTTCGGAGCGGTTTCGCGGTATATTTGTTGGATCCGCGAGGATCGGATTACTTTTTTCAGCAACGATGGACGAACGTGAGTTTTTTCTTTCCGAGATATTCCTGAATGGGTGAAGACTCTTTTTTATGAATGGGTCGTGGGTGTAGATTTGAGTAGTTTTGGTTGTGTTTACGTTTTGAAGCAACAGTGTGGTTTCAATGAACAGGGCTGTTTCTATTTGTTTTGAAAATCATGTTTTTATTTTTTTATTGTCAAGAGAAAATAAAAGCTAATAAATAAGAAAACAGCCATTGATAATAATTAACGAAGAATTAAGTTTTTTATATTTAATTGAAGTATCGACAGTGTTTAAAAAAATAATTAACATTTAAAATGTAATACTTGTTCTTTCAGCGTTAGCCACACATAGAAGCAAGAGGCAGAAGACTGATAAAACAGGTCGGCTGTCTGCTCTTGAGAAACTGAAGCAATTAAAAGGAAGTAAAAATAAATCTCAAGTGGATGAATTAGTAAATGTTTATGATGAAGTGGACGAAGGTGAATATGGAAAAACAGTACTGGATCGTCAATGTGATGATTGGATTGTTGATGATGGTAATTTTTAATTAACTTTTCAATTTAAAATTTCTTATAAAAAACTAAGCTGTTAAATATTTATTTACTTAAACAAATTGTTTTTTTATTATAAAGGTGGAGGTTCTGGCTATGTCGAAGATGGCAGAGAGATTTTTGATGATGATCTTGATGAAGAAAGTGTACGAGAAGCATCTAAGCAGCAGCACAAAGGTCCAAGGAAGCGAAAGAGAGAACCAGAAACTAAAAAGACCAGTGGCAGCATCACTAGCATGTTTTCTAACATGGCCAACAAGAAAAAGGTTGAGGAAAAGGTTGATGATGATGACATTTTAGGCGATCTCATGTCAGAGTTGAAAAAAGACAATGAAGCTAACAAACGCAAGAGTACACCTAGAATCAACAAATTTTCGACAGCATCAAAACCAACTAAGTGAGTAGCATTTTATTTCTTTGAATGTGAATTCAAAAAGTATATGATATTAAGATTTTTAATCAAATTACCAATTTAACATTTTACAGAAAAGATGATGAAAAGCTATTGGCAAGTGTCATGAAGGAAACGGCGCCAAAACAAAAGACCATCCTGGATGAATTAGATGATGAAATCTTGTATGATAAGCCAGAAAGGAACAAACCAAAAGTAAAAAGTGTAGAGATAGTAAAGACACCAACAGTATCGAAACAAGAAAAAGTACAAGAAGAAAAACCTCAAATTGACGCAGATAATTTCGATTTCGACGACGACTTTGTACCCGACAGTTTTCACGAATCGAAAGCAACAGTTAAAACGGTTTCATCTAATGAAACGACTCAAAGCGCAACTTTAGCAACGAGTGGCGAAAATTTGGATCAATACGTGGGCGATGTAAGATAATTATCAAACTGTATCTTTATTTAATACTTAATTTCTTTAATAATCTAAACTGATTTTCCTTAGATATCCGATATCGATTTTGGGAATTCTGAGATGGATACAAGTGTGAGCCAGACGTCGAGCAGTCTACCGGCAACTCAGGACAGGACGCAAATGTGGCGGGAGAAGGACGCGGATCTGGCGAACGACGACGTGTTCGCCAAGGTGTGGGAGGAGGACTTCGCGATCGCGGGTACGACAGCATCACCGGTGGACAAATTGGACTCCGCAGAAAAGGTACTCCCGTTGCCCACGACGACCAACGCCGCGGGAGAGAAGATCTTCCGATTCTTCTGGTGGGACGCGTTCGAAGATCCGTACAAGCAACCGGGCGTTGTCTACCTCTTCGGCAAGGCCTTCGTCAAAAGTCTCAATGAGTACGTCTCCTGTTGCGTCGCTATCAAGAATATTCCCAGGAAGATTTATCTACTGCCCAGAGAATATGTAAGTTCTTACTTACTGATAAATAACTGAGTTAAAAATTAAATCTAAAACAAACTAATAATTAAACAAAAGTTAATTACTAGATGTACACAATTTTTTGATTTTCATCAAAATAAATTAATCATTTTTCGTTGTAAAAAAAACTTACTATGTAGACTATATTTTCTATAAAAAGCTTATTTGATTTTCCTGATCAACAGGTGAAAGGTGAGGACGGCAACGAACCAAACAATACAGCCAACGTGTACGCCGAGTTCAACGACTACCTGAAAATGCACAATATCGGCAATTTCCGGAGCAGAGAAGTGGTCAAAAAATACGCTTTCGAGCGCGAGGGCACACCGTTAGAGACCGAGTACATTGAAGTGCAGTACTCAGCGGCCGATCCACCCATCGACCCCAACTATTCCGGTCGGACTATTGAAGCCGTTTTTGGTACCAGTGTCAATGCCCTGGAGCACCTCCTTATAGAGAGGAACATCAAGGGTCCGTGTTGGCTTGACATCAAAGCTCCCGTACCCATAGAGAATCCTTTCAGTTGGTGCAGAGTGCAGGTAGATTTAGCATCTCTAGTTTCAATTTTATAAATGTTCAATTTACATAATGTTTTATCTCTTATTAAAGGCTCACTGCATAAAAATGGAACACGTCTCTGTAACCACGGAGGATGTGAGTAGCTTATCCATACCACCGGTGGTGATGGCGACTTTCAACGTGCAAGTCTCGCTGGATCCGAAGCAACAGAAGAACGAGATCGTAAACATCGGTATCCTGCTCCACCACAAGTTCCAGTTGGACAAAGCTCCTCCGAAACCTCCGTTCGAAGAGCACTATTGCTGTTGGTTTATTTACTTATCACAAGTATAAATTAACGTGTATTGGATAAATTAAAAATGAAACGATAATTTTTGCTTGAATTTTAGTGGTAACGCATCCACGGTGCACGACGTGGCCGCTAAAGGCAAGGGATCGCCTAGCAAAAATCAAGCAGACAAAAGTGATCCGCTGTGATACCGAGCTTGATCTTCTGGAGAAATTCCTTGAAATCATCCAACGGTCTGATCCCGATATTATCGTTGGCTACGATTGCGGCTTCCAGTTCGACGTCCTAATGAGCAAGATTTTCGCTCTAAAAGTAAAAAACTGGAGCAGCGTTGGTAAACTTCGTCGACTCTCACCACCTTATTTCAAGGTACTAATTATTACATTTTTAATACGATATATATTGAAATTAAATTTAGATTTTTTCTTATAATGATTTTTATTTATATTCCTGCAGGGAAAAATGAATTTAGGGCAGATATTTTGCGGTCGACCAATTTGCGACATTATGTCTTCAGCTAAAGAGTTGAATCTCAAAGTGAGAAGCTACGATCTTGCTTCACTTTGCGTAGCCGTAAGTACCTTTTTACACATAATAAAAACATCACATTTTAAACGTACACATACTTATCTAAAACTTGTTACTCTGAAATTAAAAATGTTTAATTCCATTTATTAATTCCAGGTATTAAACAAGAAAGAATACGAGTGCAAAGAAATCAAACCAGAAGATTGCCCGAAATTTTACTCCTCATTCGAAAAGCTGGAGAATCTGATCCAGTCGACGATGGTGGAGGCCTCTTACATCCTGAGCATCGTCGTGGAGCTGAACGTTCTACCACTGGCTCTTCAAATTACCAACATCGCAGGAAATACGCTGTCGCGTACACTGTCGGCGGGTCGAGCCGAGCGTAACGAGTTTCTCTTGCTTCACGCTTTCCACAACAAGGGATACATAACGCCGGACAAGCGGACTGCGAGCAAAAAGAAGGACGCCGCGGATACAACTACCCAGGGAGGAAAGAAGAAGCCTGCCTATGCTGGTGGTCTTGTGCTCGATCCCAAGAAGGGCTTTTACGACACACTCATCCTGCTCATGGACTTCAATTCACTGTACCCCAGTATCATTCAGGAGTTCAATTTGTGCTTCACTACTGTACCTGGAGCTGCGTACGCGAACGTCGATGTAAGTCCTGTATAAAGCACAGAAAAGAATATCTTTTTTATTTAGTATTTGTTATTTTTATTCTAAAATGCAATTGTTGATTACACATTTCATGAAATTTATAGGACTTGGAGTTACCAGATCCTACGCAGGAGGATGGCATTGTACCTACAGAAATCCGAAAGTTGGTGGAGAGTCGTGTAGAAGTGAAGAAACTGATGAAGGCGCCGAATCTATCACCTGAGCTGAAAGTCCAGTATAATATCCGGCAATTGGCGTTGAAACTCACCGCCAATTCTATGTACGGTTGCCTTGGCGCTACTCACTGTCGCTTCTATGCCAAGGGCCTTGCTGCTCTCGTCACTATGAAGGGACGTGAAATCCTTCAAAATACTAAATCCCTCGTCGAAAAACTTACCTACGAAGTACGATACCTTTTTTCCAATATTTTAGTTAAAGATTTAGTCAAAATAAATTAAAAACAAATTTTTCAGTGTCAAATACGTTTACTTCTTTTTTAGGTCATTTATGGAGATACTGATTCTATTATGATAAACACAAAGATTCTCGAGTATGAACAAGTTTTTAATATCGGAAGGGATTTAAAGAAAGAAGTTAACAAAACATACAAAAAGGTTGAGCTCGATATCGACGGCGTATTCAGGTATTTACTGCTGCTCCAAAAGAAGAAGTACGCGGCGGTGACGATGTCGAAGTTACCTAACGGACAAGTAACTTACACAAAAGAATTAAAGGGTTTAGATATCGTCAGGAGGGACTGGTGTGGTTTAGCCTGCGATATTGGAAAGTACGTCTGCGTATACGATATCGAATCTCATTTAAAGGTGTTTAATTAAATTATACTAAAATACATGAATTTTCCTGTCAATAGTCAAATTCTGGACCAGCTGTTAACCGACCTCCCGAGCGAGACACGACTGGAGAAGATCTTCGACATACTGCAGTCAGTGGGTAATAGTTTGCGCGAAAGTAAAGTTCCGTTGTCTTCGCTTGTAATTACGAAGCAACTGTCGAAGAATCCAAACGAGTATCCTAATGACAAAAAGCTGTCGCACGTGATTGTTGCTCTCAGGCTTAACGAGGGTGGAGGCCGCATGTGGAAAGCCGGCGACACTGTGCCCTACATTATCTGCGAGGTAATACAAAATTTTAAGAGTTATTTCGTAAAAAAATGTTTAAATGGTAACAATTTTATTTTGTCTTTAGGATGGCACAGATAAAACTCCTCTTGAAAGAGCCTACCATATCGAGGAATTTAAAAAGAGTGAAACTCTAAAGGTCGACGTCAATTATTACTTATTACATCAAATTCACCCGGTAGTTCTTAGGATTTGCGAGCCTATTGAGGGTATCGACGATGTTTTACTTGCACAGCAATTAGGTGATTATTTGATTACAAAAATAAAAATTTATTTCATCGGGGTTCGTAACGATGTTTTTTTTTATTATCTAAATAGGGGTAGGAGATTTGTACAAGCCAAAGAAAACGTACGTCGTTCAAGAAGATGCCGAAATTCCCTTGTGCATTCAGGACAATCGATTCGATAATTGTCATCCGTTTAGATTCATATGTAGAAACGAGAATTGCAAGTCTGAAATAGAAATTAAGACCCCCATCACCGAATTCGTATGTATATCACTAATAACTTACACGCGGTTACTAGGAAAGTTTAAATAATGATAAATTATATTAATTTTAGGATGGAGTTTCTCGGCCGTCGCTGGCGATGTGTTCGAACCCAGAATGTGATATGGCACCCTGGAAGTATTCTTATTACCTTCAAAATAAACTACAGATAGACATAAGAAGATTCGTCACTGAATATTACTACGGCGAAGTAGAGTGTGAAAATCCAATTTGCTCGAAAGTCATGAGGAGGGTCACCATGGACACTATGGGTACATTCCCAAAATGTTACAATTGCCTTGATGGTAATGTTCATAGAATCGTAAGTAAAAATACTGCAACAACTATTTTCAATGATTAAAAAAATTGTTAATTACATACTTATCTATTCTTTTTTTATCGTACTTTCAGTTCAAAGAAACAGAGTTATACAATCAGCTAAGTTATTTCATGCATTTGTTCACCCTGACGCCAGCTCAACTTAAAAGTAAAAAAGAATTGTCTATTCTTTGAAATAATGTTAATGTATTATATTTACATATTTTTGTATTAATGAGTAATTTATTAAAAAAATCTTTAGGTCTAAAGCTGGCAGCGACAAGCGAGCTCGCAAATGTATATGAGAGGCTAAAAGAGTTCGTGGAGAAGCAAATACAGTGCAATGCCTACTCGGTGGTAGATCTCACGAAACTTTTCTGGCCCAACATCCAAGAGAGCGATATCAACGCGATGAGTACACTTGAGGATACTGTTTCCAAAGTCGAAGTTGAAGATCTCATTCAAGAAGATGAGGAGCGTGAAGAGGTTTGTTTTTTTAATATTATGAAATCTTATACTCTTAATCTTATAATTCGAATAGTTTTTAAAATATAACAACAATAAATGAAATTTATTTCTGATGGATTAACGATTGAAATTTATGTGCAATTATTTATTTTTCAGGAAGAACAAGAGGAATAAATGAGCAAAGTTATATATGGTATTGTAAGTTATGTAATTTAGAAAAGCTAGCATAAATATTTTTATATGTATATGACTGTTGTATAGGATAGTTACGGTAAAGTGAGTTTACATTCGACATTTTATACAAGTTTTAATTAATGTAAAGTACAAAAAATGTAATAAACAGTCTTAAAAAAGATACAGATTTGTGGTTTATAATGATGAATTATATGGAAATGATAATCGTACGATATCCAGTTCAGCACGATATACAATAATTATTAATCGACTAATTTCTTAGTATATATATACTTGAAATGTATTGTCCAATGCACTTAACTACGCAATAATGTATAAAAAAATATTTTACATTAATCATATATATCGATTGTATACAAATGGCATCTTATTTTATATATGCAATCAAGCATATGTACATTATACTTTTCTTGAATAAATGATAAGTTTTACACTAATTTCACTGGAATCATAGACTTCAAATAGTATTACGCATTTGAACTTAGACTTAATTTTGATCAATTATTGAGTACAAATCAAAGTTAATCCTAATTTCGTACAATAAAAATTAGTGAAATAATCAACAATTGTGAAAAGAATTACAAGGCCATATAATTTTTGAAAAGTGTATATTTTATATTCAAAAAAAGAATAGAATTTAAAGTAGACGTGAGGCACAGTATACTTAAAATTATTATTAAGTATTATATGACCATGTATAACAAAAAATTTGAGTTTATGTACATTTTAGTTGTTTCATTAAAATTAATTTTTAATAGATTCAGGCTCCTTCAATAAAATTTGATAAATATTAGATTTTACTTCCTTTTAATTAATAAAACAATGATTATCAAAGTGATCTAAAATGACTAGGCGGAAAAGTAATCTAGAGATCATTTTGGAAAATAAAAATATTTGAAGGCCTTACTTTATTAGAAACAACTGAGAAAAAGTAAATTAAAGAATCTAATTTACTCGTGAAATATTGTATCTTAAGCTTACATAATGCAAAGAAAATAGTAATATACTATCGTTCAAAAAATCTGCAGATAAATCAGTTGCACAATTTTGTTGCAGTAAATTCTTTAAGAGTCTAAAAATCTTTACAAAATTTGTACCCTCTTTCTAACACAATCGTAAAATAATAAACTTTCAATAATCTCGTACGCATTTGTATATTAAATCATTATTCAATATTAAAAAAAAAGATCTTATCTTCTGAGACACCCTCGGTTATCACAAGAAACTTCGTCAGATTCGTACCTATCACCTGGGACTGCTCGAGTCCTCTCCCTTTATCTATGATGAATGAGATCAGCCTCCGGTACATTGGATATGTTGTACAGGTTGTAGGGTACGTTGGGCTGCAAGAAGGTAGTGAGGGGCGCACCGATGGCATTGAAGTAGGCGCGCTCACCGCGGAAGCCCGCGACCACCGGCTGCAGCTGCGGCTGCGACGGCTGGACCTGCAGATGTTCGTGTTCCTGGTTCAGGGGACTGGCCGTGATCACGCGACCCTCCGCGCCCTCCGCGAAAGTCTGGATCGCCGTCACCGGCGCATTCGTCAGCGTCTGCAGTACGATCGGCTGCTGTGTCACTGTCACGTGCGGCACCGTTTGGATCACCTGTGATTTCAACGAACAGAATTAACCAGTTGAGCGTGTCATAAAATAAATTTGTTAACGAGAAAACTAAAAAGAATGTACTAAACATACTACATTTTGTTAGCTCTCTCGATTTTTTTTAACATTTTTAATTTTAATTAATATTTTTATTCAGTGTTAAAAATGAAAGACGATTGTTAATTTATTTATCGGACTTAATCTTTTGATATATTTGTAATTGTAAAAAGAAAGTAGACCTGTACGGTGGTGGTTGTAACGTGGGTAGGTGCAATGGGATGCCTGAGTGTTGCGCTATTCACTGATTGTATCTGCAGTGCTGGTTGCAGCGGTGGTGGTTGTCGTTGAGGTTGCGGCTGTATCGTTTGTTGCTGCTGCTGGTCCTGGAGGTTGCGCAAGTTCTGCTGGGCCTCCTGCTGTTGCTGCTGGCTTGGCTGCTGCAGGTGCTTCGTGTGCGACGTGTTGATGCCGTGCCGGCGCTTCATGTGCTTGTTGTAGTTCGGCCAGTTCGTGAAGTGGTGCTGACACTCAACGCAGCTGTACGGACGTTCACCAGTGTGCTGCCGTCGGTGAGTCTGCAATTGGTTATTCAAATTTATTAATTTTATGTATGGGTAATTTTATTTTTAAGTATGAATTTAAATATTAATTGGTCGTTGTTCGTATAGATCGCAGATATTTTCTTCGTCTTTAATTTACATGGCAGGAAATACCTTATTTTTATTCATGTCTTACCGTTAAAATGCCCTTGAATCGAAAACATTTGCCGCAGAATTCACATTCGAAAGGCATCGCACCAGTGTGGATCCTGTGGTGTTCTCTCAACGTACCCTTTTCCCTGAAGGTCCTGCCGCACACGGCACACTGGTGAGGCTTGGCACCTGTATGCACCGTTTCGTGCTTTTTCAGTTGAAGCGGCGTTTTGAATCTACAAAAAAAAATTTATTAACTAAAATGAAAATGCATAAATTAATAACAATATGTGAAGAAAATAAGTAGACTTACGCTTTAGAGCAGTGCGAACAATTGTAAGGCTTATCAGTGGAATGAGTCAAAAAGTGAGCTTCCAAATTGCCTTTTTGTATAAAACTTTTTCCGCATTGATCGCAAGTAAAGTTTCTTACGCCGGAATGAATACGTTTGTGCGTCACCAAATTAGGCTTCGTCGAGAACCTAATTAATGGTCATTGAAATTAATTTTCATAATATATTCCTTTTTTTGAATAATAGAATCTATAACTGACCTTTTGTCGCATTGATCGCAGGGGAACCGATTTTTCATGTTCTCTGGCAAGTGACACCGACTGTGAATATACAAAGCGCTTTGTTGTCTGAAGCTTTTACCACAAGTTTGACATACATGAGGTCTAGCTTCACTATGAATTGCTTTATGGGTATCCAAAACTTTTTTATGTATAAACGTTTTGCCACATTCATCACAGCTAAAATTCAATTTCGTCGCGTTAATAATGAGTTACTTTGTTTAGTTTTAAATGAATCGTCAAATATGTACCTGAATTTCGTTTTATTTTTATGCCTTTTAACGTGCGTGAGAAAACCATAATATTTTTCGTAAACTTTGCAGCACTGTACACACATGTACTTGGCTTTTTGATTGTGAATTTTTTCATGGTGTTCTTCAAGAGTCTCTAAACTAGGCAGCTTATCATTGCAGTCTGTACATAGCCATGGATATCTCTCTAATTTGTCTCCTTTCTTTTTATTAGTCTTCGAACTTTGTTCTGTATTGCTCTTTTTTCCTGAAAGAACAATCATCTCCATGTCAGATTCAGTTCCTATAAAATTTAAAAATCAATATTATTATATAAGTATGTAAAGAGTTATAAATTTGAAGCTTGTAAAAAATTAACTAACCAGTCATGTAATTCTCAGGAATTTTTACATTTGCTTTTCCATCACTTTCGTTATTGCTTGCTGTTGTTCCTTGTTTTTGTTCTGATTCAACAAAAATAAACTCTGATTCGCCTTTTTTATCTGAATGAGTTTTTTGTTTTACTTTCTTTTTATTATTCTGTCTTGGTGCACCTTTCTTTGACGAACTTTTACTTTTTTCTTCTTCAGAATAATCTTGAGATTCAGCTTTTACTACACTACTATTGTCAAGATCAAAATTAGCTTCATTTACATCGTCAGTTCCATCATCCTCACCATTTTCTCCCTTAATATTTCTTTCTTCAAGGTTTTCTTGCACCGGTGCATCGCTTTCCAGCTCTTCATTTGCTTTAGAGTCAGTCAGCAGATGCCTCAGAGAAGACTGGGCTTCATTTGACTTTTCATAGAATTCGTTGCATTGGTTTAGTAATGCGCAGCAGTCATTACAGACAAACAGTGGTAAAGAGTCATTTTCAAGGACCTGCAATTAAGATAATATTTGATGATATTAGCATTTAAAGTGTTTGTAGAAACTTCTCAAATTTTAGTATTCATGATCTCATGGAATGTTTTAATGGAGCTATTAATTCAACTGATTTAAAGATGACCGGACATTCTTTAACTTAGATTTTATCAACCACTAATCTGTGAGTAAAAATACAGTCTTTAAAAATAAAATTAATTTTAAATTGTTTCATTAAAATGAATCATTTAAATAACTTTTGTCTTAAATTTCCTGTTTTGCTGTTGATTAATATTGATTACTTTTAAACACTTACAAATTCAGAATAATTAAGAAGAAGCAGTTCATTTCTTGAACTTAAAACTAAAAGACTTATTATGTAAGTTCAAAGGCACTAAAACTATTGCTAAGAAAAAAAAGGTTCCCTGATAGGAACTATCATCATCAAGCTTAATCTCATATTGCGTTATCCATTGGAGGATACTTTTTTATTAAATGTAAAGATTGTGGTAGTAACTTTTTAAATCTTAAATTTTAATTTAAAAACAAACAAATTATAGTTTGCTAATATGAAGTAACAATTACAAACTAAAAAATAAAACAACAATTAGAAACTAAGAAATGAAACGACTTCTCAATCAATTAAAAGCTTCAAATGTTTCTACAACAAACAAATATGACAAAATACCTCTACTGCGACTATAAACAATCATTTAAATCATTGCACAAACACTAATGGACTGCGCTCCAATAAAAAAAAACTAAAACTGCCTTGTGATTACAGACGATGGTAACTACTCCCCGAAGGAATTTATCACTCGACACCAAGAGTTCTGGCTACACCCGTGGCAGCATCCCTAATTGAATCTCCTTTTAATCGCTGGGAGTAATCTAACTTAATAGCTGCTCGACGGACACACACCGACACTCAATCATCGAACAGCTCCAAAACAACAAAGTGACCAGTCACATTGAGCATGAGGCTTCCCCCCAAAGTGCGCGCGAGATTCTTTTTTTTTCGTATGGAGGGGACACTCGCCTGTATACGGAGGCACTTGGCGATCTTGGCGTCGATGGCGAGCCTCTGGCCCTCGGCCTCGTAGATGCCGATGAGGGCCTCGCGCGGCTCGGCGCACAGCCGACACAGCCGTCGGCGCCGTCGTTCCTCCGCCATGACGAGCCACCCGGAGCTGCGCTTTTTTGTATGTCGCCGACGAAAACAACGGCGATGCACCAGCCGCTCGGCGTCTCCGGCGAGTTTTTGTTCAGCTGCGCTGCACCTGGAGTTCGTGTGGCCATCTTCAGGTGGGGACGCGAGGTCCGGGTTTGCTGATTGGGTGAGGTAACTACTTTACCTGTGCTTGACAATGTAGACTGTGAAACTGCGAAGTTTATAACCTTTAAATGAGCTGCGCGTAATTTATATCGCGATTCGATGTGTTCAATGTGTGTGCCACTGTGTGTACATACAGTTTGTGAAAAATAATCATGTACATTCAGGCGTTTTAGAAGATAAAATGTAGATTATTGATTTCGGTGTACTCATAACGAACAAAGGGGTTTGTATTAAACTATTTTGTTAATCATGTAAGATAAGAATGAAATAATATTTCTCTTTGAATTTAACATAAAACAGGATCAAATTTGATAATCATGGAGGCCAAAGCTGTGATTATATCTGGTGAAGCTCCAGAGTCAGATGATGAGTCAATTAGCATTAAGACAGGGATTGCGTTCCCTTCGCTGCTTGCAACAAGTACCTGCGGAACTATGATTCAAGGAGAGGCAAGGGAATCGGACGACGAAGCAAACAGTGTGAGCAGTGCTAGTTATGTACTTGATCCTACGAGTTGTTCCTACGCAGAGGTCAAGGCACCTAGGACTGAAAAAAGTTGTGTAAAGTACAATAGCTTGCTTCACAAGAAGCTGAGAGAATGTAATAAGTCTTTCGATAGAAATCTTAGAGAATTGATAGGTAGTACAATTTCCAATGCTGTGGACGAGTTGAACAATACCAACAAGCAACTTGTAAAAAGTGAATTGGTATTACAAGAAACTGTAACAAAAGTTACGACCTCAGCTATACAATTTGAAGAAGCTTTAAGCTCTCTGTTTAGAATTGTGGACGAGGATTACTTTGCAGACATTAAACTGGAAAGAATTTAAATTAATGATGTAAGATAAGAATGAAACAGATGTATATTTTATTAATTTATTACTGTTGAAATGTAAGTTTGTAAAATTGAATTGTATAGAGGATCTATGAGATTTCACAAATAAATGTTAAATTTTTAAAATTTAAAAAATTTACTTTTTATTAAAAAAATTTACAAAATATACACATATCTTACAATATATTTATAATTTTTAAGCCTCGCTGCTCTTTTCCCACAGTAATATATCTGAACCATTAGCAGCTAAATAGCTATTTTTAGACGGATGAATTCCTATAGAAACTATAGGATGTGCTGATGATTTTTCATCAGCTAAATGCATCACAATTTTTCTGGTAATCAGGTCCCAGGCCCAAATTTTACCATCAGGTGATCCAGACAAAACCAGCTTATCGTCACAATTTACACTTGACTCAAGACAAAAATCATTCTTAGGCAATCCTTCGTACTCTCCCAAAAGCTCTCCAGTATCTTTGTCAATCAATTTGATTGTTGCATCTGCACAACTGACTAAAATACATCGATTATCTTTTGTAAAACTTGCGCATGTAACAACTTCCCCCATACAGTCAGTCACTAGTCTTCCTTCTCGAATGTCGTATCTCCTGATTTTAGTGTCATAAGAAGCTGTGAGTATCTCATGATCGGAAATTCTTACAGAAGATATGGAATCCTTTGCATCCGGCAACACCTGAACAGGAGTCAAGGTTCTAGCTCTCACGTCCCACAGCATAACGGAGTTGTCTTGCGAGCCCGAAACTATCATTGTTGAAAGCTCGTTGAATCTCACTGTTGTAACTATGCCGGTGTGGGCTCTCAGCCTTCTCACAGGTGTTCCGGCTATGACATCCCACAGAATGACTGACTTGTCCATGCTGCCGGAAGCTATCTGACTCTGGTCGCAGGACGAGCAGGCGTCCATCACCTCGTTGCCGTGACCGGCGTAGGTTTTCAGCAGGACACTCTTGTAGGGGTTCCATAGTTTGACCTTCTTGTTGGAGCCGCTGGTTATGCAGTAGGCCCCGTCCTCGCTGAACCTCACGGATCTTATGGCGCCCTGGTTGCAGTATATGCGCGCCGTCAAGCCGAATTCCTCGATCATAATTGCAAATTCGATTTATCCTCGCACTGTAAATGTGAACTACCTGTTTTTCATTTCTTTTTACTATCACGTGTAGTGCAAGTGAAGCGACTGTTTTTGTTTACAAGCGGGAATAGCATCACTTGAAGTTGGCAGTATTTTACTTTTTTGTACTTTTTGGAGCATTGCGCAACTTCGCGTTATTCCTATTTGGCGGCCAATTCAAATAGAATATATAGATAACACAAATTTTATGTAATCTTAGTTAGAAGATATATTAATCTTACTGCAGTAGAAAAAGGGATGTTGTCTTAGGTATTAAAAATTCGATTTTTTATACAAAAATAAGATTTATTTTATTTCACAAACTTCTTAATGTATTGCTAATGTGTAAAGAAAGTTGAAGTCTTATTTGTATGCTGCACCCCCTACATTTAATATTTTCAATAATTATTTCTAACACCTACATAATTATTAAAAAAAGTGATGGAAATAGCAATAGTAGTAGGTAGGTTGAAAAAACTATTCTTTGTTGGAAAAAGTCGCATTTATAAATTTATATAATCTCACAGTTGTGTACAAGGAGAAATCTTTATCACTTAACATTCATTTGCTGTCTTCATTCTTTATATTACAAAATTATTTACATTAAACTGAAAACTTTGGCCATAAATTTTAATCCTGATGAAGTCTTTCATTGTTGATATTATTGTTGTTAAAATTGTTATTGTTATTGTTATTTATATTGTTATTCCCATTCCTGAACGCATCTTCAACAACAATAGTATTGCAAACTAAATCATAGCCAGTTCTGTTAAATCTAAAGAAACAAAGTGCGAATATGGGAAAGAAGAAAGTATGAGTAAGGTTTTTCAGGATGGATCGACCTAATGCTGGCATTAACCCTAAATCCG
The DNA here is from genome assembly GCA_900480045.1 of Eurytoma adleriae. Lineage (NCBI taxonomy): Eukaryota > Metazoa > Arthropoda > Insecta > Hymenoptera > Eurytomidae > Eurytoma > Eurytoma adleriae. The sequence goes on from UXGC01000143.1 coordinate 96,593, forward strand.
TTCCTGGACTAACTAAAACTAATTCTTCATCAGGCCGACCTATAAGAGCAACATTCTTGCACAGGACAACTTTTAGTTTCATTACAGCCTTTCCTGGAGTAGCACCTCCTATGCGACCATTTCTGCCGTATTGTAACCAAGAGGTCTGTGGAACAAAAATTGAGTTAATGAAATACAATAGAATTTTTTAATTTTTATATGTGAGATTAATAAGTAAAATAAATACCTCAAATATACAAACTAGTACTCTGTGTATGAGTTCCAAAATTAATATATCAGAAGTCAGTTCCCAAGCCATTTTGTAATCAATCTTTAGATTGATGCTTAAATTTGAATGCAACGGCTCTAGGTAATATTTTTCGATGTCACTAAAAAAATATTTTTTATGAGATATACTTTTAAATTGAACAGAGATTAAATTTTGTTTATAAATTTCTTACATTAAATCAAAGACATCCACAGCAATAAATGTTATAAACAGTTTTAGAACAAATAGTAACATAGAATCTATAAATTCAGCAACAAATCTCTTCCAAATAGGTGGAATTTTATATGTAATACCTAGAATAGTACATTACACTTAAAATTTATACTGTTTTGAATATTTTATAAATATAAATCATTGTTAAAGTCACCTGTCTCTCCAGGTACTTGGAACTCTGCTGCAGGAGTAGGTTCATTGACTCTCCTTTGCTGAGCATCTTCATTGCTACTATTATCATTACCAGAATTAATAGTTGCATTCGCTAATGTCGCTCCAATATTTGTTGCTGCAATAGGAGTTGCACTGTGCACCACTTGACTAGACGCAACAATGTAAGGAAGAGCACCGACAAAACTGTGCCACGCATATGCCTCTAAAAGCCATTGCTCTAATTTGCTAAAATACTCTGTCCGCTGTTCTCTTGTAACAATACCCTCACTCGCATCCTCGTTTTCTTTTTCACTTTGGCCTTTGCCCTCCGACATTTTTAATTTATTTTTTTTACCTGTAAAAAAATTCACATCACACCTTAGACACACAAATCTTATAATCTCATCAAGAAAATTAGGTTAGTGACATTATTAGATCAGTTCATGAAAAAAAAAATATATGTGACTAAATTGATGATAAGCTTGAAAAACGTTTATATTTACAAGTAATCACAGTTGTTTGAGAAGCGCAGTTTTGGAGGGTTTAATTTTCATGTTCTGGAATGAAAAGCGGCGATTAAAATGTACATTGCATCAGCTGGTGATGGGCGAAGCATAAACATCACGGGAAGACACGCCTACGGCCAAAAATCAGCGATTGTCACAATTTTTTACTAGTTTATACTGACACGTATTGTAGGCGATAGCGCGAGTGCATTTTAGGTATATATATAAGTGACTATAGTTTGCACCATCGCATATGTTTACTTATATGTGATACTAGATTGGTATTAGTCTATAGGTACTATTACTATATATTTACAAACACATACAAACTTTAAACAATGGTGACACACATAAACAAGATGACGGAAAAATACCCTAGGCTGTACCATTTTAATGTTTATTTACTGATTTTGACTGATGTTTTTTTAAGATGATCGTAAGAATGATTGTGTACAGTTATATTTAAGTAATTAAGTGTACCTTTTAAAAAATATGCATTTTAAAGTGTTGAGAATCTAGGGACCTTATTTTTTTCCCTGGATTATTTAATTTAATTTAATGAATTTTAATTGCAAATAATTTAAAATGTATTTTCTGTACACATACTTATTGAGGTAATCTAAACCAATTTGCAGTAACATTATGATAAAAAAATTTCCGTGACATTATCGCCGTTTTTTCCTTTTTTAGAGTAACCCTATTATTATTGCAATAATGCATTTATGTACATTTATCGTGATTATTATTAAAACAAAAAAAAATTAATCACTTTGTATATTTTGTTTATTAAACAAAAACAGGTATTTGTTTATCGTTCCAAATAAGGAGTTGAAAATTTTAAAAGGCACACGTCAGATGATCATTTATAACCTATTTTACCTTACGCCTCTGAAACTCGGTACAGGTCTCGGCAAAGCGATCGATCAAATCGTGTCCAAGCAAAGCATCAGATAAGAAACGATCACCGAGGGGATAATTCACAAATGGTGCGTTCGTTGTTCCCACTAATTGCACACTGCAGTCGGACACGTGTGTTTTGAACAATTGGCCATACAAATAGATAAACAGCTAAAACAGCTGACCTTGACAAACTTTGATGAGCGAAAATGACGTGGTGGTGTGCGATAGGATAGAAATTACGTTCCTCTAATCCCAGCATTTAAAAAGGTAAACATTGTTATAATGCAGAATTGCGTCTCTCGAAGGTTAATTTCTATGCGTTCGTGATAGATTCACGGTGAATTTTGGTGACTTTATTTTTAGGTATCATGACAGATGCAAACAACGAAGATGATAGCCCTGTAAAAGTTGTTTGCCCTCCCGCTGCTGAGTTGGGAGTGATAGTGAATCAGATAAGATGCGAGCAGTGCAATTTGGTGTTTTGTGGGGAGCCTCGATTTCGAATGCACGATATGAAAGTGCACAAGCGCATGAATTTGGATAAAAGCAGCAAAGAGAATGTTCGATACCACTGTCCCGTTGAAAATTGCATTTATGCTCCTAACAATAAGAAGCATTTTATGTTGTACAAATATTTGAAGCAAGTGAGGATTTTTTTTTATCATTTGTAAATAAATTGATCTGTTTGTATAATACGATACACTTATATTTTTGCAGCATTACTTGAAGGTGCATGCTGAGAAAAAATTTGCCTGCACCCAGTGTACAAAAAGTTTCTCAACTAATGCTGCTAAAGAAGCTCACATGCGAATATGTGGTACAAATTTTATCTGTGAATGTCAGAAAGTTTTTAGTAGTTATGAAGCTCTTCTTACTCATGCAAAGAGAAATTCTCATAGAGTATACGATAAATATAGATCAAACAAGTAAAATCACTTTCTTTATAAATTTCTTGATTTTTCTTCTTAAATAATAATGAAATCTTTCCCCTTTTTACAGAAACCAGAATAAGAAGATAATCAATCAACTGTACAAGAGAAGTATTCCTATTCCTATTTTGCCGAAACCAACGTGCTGTGTAGCTACTCAAACTGATGAAATCAGTGCAATAACAAAAGCATCTAGTCCAAAATCTAAAAGTTCTAAAAATCATGTTTGCAGGCAAACCCAAACCAATGAGGCTTTGAAAGAAAAGCAAAGTAAAAAATCAGCAGAAACTCAGACTGCTAAAGCAGTTCCCAGAGTGATCAGAGTTCGACAAGTTGGCAAACGTAAAAAGATTTCCATAGATAAGCATTCCGTTATTAGAGAAGATATAAGTTTAGTGGAGACTCTTTCTTCAGAGTACTTGTTACCCAATAGTCCATTGTCTCTTAAACACGAGTTAATTTTACAAGATTTGTGGGAGGATAAAAGTACTTTGGGAACTCAAACTAGTCCAGAAAAAAATATTTTTGGTGATTTAGATGATTATACAATGCAAAGTGTAGAATTTTCGAAAATAACTAGATCTGATCCAATGTTAACTGAAGAAACTTATAGAGATAAATACAGTAGCATAGAAACTCAAACTGAAAAAGGCTACTGTAGATCGATTTTTGAATCTGATCCATTGAGTTCCAACAATGAGACACAGACAACTGAAAATTACATTGACTATAATAACACTTATACTCAAACGTGCGACGAGATATTTTCCTCTGATTTAGTTTTGTCGGACATACAAACTCAGACAGCTTGGAATCATTTAGATGAATCTACAGTGTCAGCAGAAACTCAAACAAAAGCTTTAAAATGTTTGTCCGGTTGTGATTCGAATTCATGGTTTACAACACAAACAAATCATATGGAAACACAGACTGATCTACTAAACATTTTTGAAGAATTAGAATAAAAGATCTGTTATTTAAGTTAATTTATTTATGTTAAAAATTTCGTATGTTGCAGTGTAAAAGAAATATCTTACACGTTAATAAATGAAAAGATTTTTTTAATATTTTAATATGTAAATGCAATGGGATAGCTGTACATTTTATATTATAAAACAATCGTTTTCCGTTTGTGACTTACTGCGCGCGACGCGGTTTAATAATGCACAATTTTTTTTCATATTCAAGTACGTTCAACGAATTCACAAGCGGAATCTCATTTGTTCAGAAAATCGCTGATAAGGAAAATCAAATAACGTTTCCTATCAGGACACAAATTCAAGTTTCTGAGGAACTTGACTGAAGTTCGAACAAATTAAATAAAAAAATATCTCCAATTCTCGTCCTTTTCATAACGCTGGTCCAGCTGCGTTATCTTCATCAAAGTCTGGTAAAAAATCTTTGGTACGGTCTTCTATCTTATCCACATTTTCAAGGGCTGATGCAAGTACCCGAAGGTTATTTACACCTGACATTAGCTGCCTGAAGTTAAAAATACGTTTATTTTCTTTTTCCTTTTTTCATTTTGTTATTAAAAGTTATGATTACCTAAGAGAAACTTCCGCCGTTGATGCAGCAAGTCTCAGATCATCAGCCAACCTTCGTATCCTTCTATCAGGATTCACATTCCTACAGCCATTACTTTCTACTCCCATTGCTGCTCTAAGCTCTCTGTTTTCGGTTCTAAGCATTAAAATTTCCATCTAAAATTAAATGTATAAAATTAGTTTGCTGTTAATAAATTATTACTTCTGCATACTTGTAATACATACCGATAAGGAATCTATTTCTTTTTTTAATGATGCTACTGTACTTTCTGCACTGATAGCTCTTTTCTATGAAAAGCAGAATTTAAAAATTTTAAATAATTTATCGTAAATTTTACAAATTTTGACTCAACAAAAACTTACCGTACTACGTTTTAAATTATCTTCTACTTGTTCCATCGCTTTTTCGAGATTCGCGCTTTCCGTATGATCTAATTGTCTTCGTGATAAAAGTTCAGCTTCTAAAGCTTCTATCCTGAAATTGAAAATAATATTAAAATCTTTATTGATCTTAATTACTGATATTTTGCATACCTAATTGCCCGTTCACTTGCTTGCCTCCTAGCAATTTGAAGCTCATTACGTAATCTTTCATTTTCTACAGATAACTGAAAACATATAAAATAATTTTGCAATCACAGTTATAATTTAATGCTGTAAGAAAGAAAAATAATTACCCAATGATTCCTAGAATCATTTGAACCAGAACAATCAGGCCTTTCTGATAAAGGTGTCCCTCTTGTTCGAATAGGTGCATCACTTAAAAAATCTGGTAAAAGCTTAGTTGTGTTAGGTATTCCTTCAGGCAAAGGGTGATTTAAAGCTGCTGGAGGATCATTATTTGAATTAGATTCAGCACCTCGAGGTATTTGTAAATCAAAAGGAAAACCTTTAATTGAAAAATGTATTTTTCAAATTTTTTAACAAATTAAAGGTATAAGTATGACTTTGGCTTTACCTAGAGATTCTGGCACATCTGCTGATTCGCCATCAATGACATCCAGCTTTGGTAAATCTAATGAACTTGGATGCGATGGATTTGTCGCAGAAATATTATCCAAGGGATCTGGAGGAAGGTCGTATAATCGATCTGCTAAAAATTCAGGAGCCTTCTTCCACTGATTATTTAGATAATTTATATGTCTTTTTTCAACACTGTTTAAAGCAAAATCAGGCAAATTATCCACTTCTACACTAGCTATATTTGAAGAAGCCTTATCACCAAGATAACATTGTTCAATAACCAGATGATCCTGTACAAAATCCGGTAATTCCGTGGGATTCCTTGGATACTTTCCAGCGTCATGGTTTTCACTAGGTTCGGGAGTTCTAGACTGTGGCTCATAAACTTTTGGTCTGGCTCCAGCAAATTGGTTAAAATTAGTTTGGTTGTCATTCTTCAGAAACTGTTTCAAACTAAATAAACTTTCTTCTCTCCTTGTTGAATTCTTAGCTGCAATGAAATTAAAATATATATAAATTTCTGAATTAAAACTCCAAAAAAATCTTCACTTTAACTACTTTTAATAAATAATTATATACAACACAAATAACCCAATAACCCATTAAGCCCCAAGAATCCATTGACACGGCAAGTTAACAATCAGTTTGCTAATGACAATTGTCACCTCAAAAAACAACGAAATTCATCAATCACACAGAGTCTAAGTGAAACTTAGACAAACATAAAAACAAAGCGCAATAAAACATTAATCACTCGTCTGCAAAAAAATCCTCGCCAATAAAACCTGAAATCACCAAGTGTTTACATGCGCTCCTCTATGCGAAGCTCGGAAAACGATGTCCCCGCTGACCCAGGCGAAGTCGCGTCTCGCCTCTACTGTCGGACGAAGAAAATAAAAAAAAGAAAATTGCGGAGCACTCGCCGAGGGTCTCTAACCTTTGCGCCTGGGCTTGGTGGAGGACGAGTCCTTGGATTTCCAGTCGTCGGCGGCGGGCTTGGGTCGTCGGCGCTGGGCACCCGCCAGTGCGCCCGCCTCGAACTCGGCCGCCGCCTGCACCTCGGCCTCGTCCTGCGAGGAGGCCGACGAGGACGACGGGTACATCGCCGGCCTTTGCTGCACCAGACAAGCCCCCGGCTCCCGTCGCTCTGATCTCTCCTCGTCGTCCGCCGCTGGCCCCTTTGTCGCCGTCTGTTTGTGTTGTGCTACTCTCGCTGCTGGACCTTTTGACTTGCGCACATCACCGCTGCACTGCCTCCCCGACTTCTCTCTTCTTCTCGCTCGCGGCTCCTTTATTATTTACTCTCGCTCATCTGCAGGCGTATTTTACTCGCGGACGGCCAGCTCCGATTGCTCCGATCGGCGTTGCGTTACCGTCGCTCCTTTTTAAACCGCTTCATTGTTGCATTGTTTATCAATTTAGATTTTTTTTTCGCGACAATAAGATATGTAGTGTATATGCAAGTTCTTTTTTTGTTTCAAGTGCAGAAAAGGGGATTCATACCTGCAGATTCCCGGTATAACGACTTAACTTCATGGTTTTTCGCGTTTTAAATTTGATTTAATCCTGGTGGAAATTATAAAACTTTTTTTCGATTAAATAGTGATTAATATGAAATAATGTATTATTATGAGTATGAAATAAGTGTCATTATTGTAAATATAAACCTCAACAATTTTGTTTAAATAATTTCTATTAAAGGATACCTGCTATTAATAATTATCGAAATTTAGGATCTTTACATAGATACTTTTAAACAATTTTGTACATATTTTTTTAACAAAATCAATTTTCATCAGAGTAAAATTGTAATTTAATTTATTTTTACTATCTTAATTTTTATTTTGTTGTTTACTCCAATAATTAAGTAATAATTCAATACCTGTATTTAGAAAAATTATTTAGAAAAATTCCGAATTTTTGTAAGAAATAAAAGAAAACCGTAAATAATTATTGTATATGTATATGTATATTGTTCTATTTATTGATATCTTCCACCTGCAGCTATCTATACTTGTGCTGAGATACTTTTTAAGAATATTTATGCACCAACTCCAATTTATCGAAGCTCGAGCGAAGACTAATTACGTAGAATTTATTTCGGAGCAACGAGTGTCCCTGAAAACTAAAAAAAAACAAACTCAAGCGTATAATACTCCGCGTAAAAGACACTCCGAAGAATTGCATATATAGCGTACACGCATAGAAAAAAATACGTACATTTCTTCTGCGACTCTCCGAGATTGGCTTTGGCAGGGTCGCTGACCGCCGAAAGCCGTCAGTGTGACACTAGCCTACCTCGCGCACAGTCGCGCTCCCGTATAGTCGTGGTGCGCGTGCCGTGCTACATCCGCTGCGGGGTGCAGCAGTTGAGTCAGCCGCGAACAAGCCACTTTCGGGGCCGGAGGGCCGACGCGCTGCCCCGCGACGAGGAGGAGCCTGCCGAGCTGGCGCGTCGACTCGGCGCCCCGCGAGCGACCGGAGCAACCGGGGGAGGGGACAACGCCGACAACAACCCGCGGTAAATGTTGTGTCTCGGAGATGCTGGGGAACAGCCTCGAGGCGGGCCACACGTACCATCACACGGGGCCCGCTGGCCGGGAAGCCTTTCACTGGCTCGCTCGCGTCAAGCTGCCCAAGCTCATACTCATCGTACTCGTGCTGCTATGCATCGTGCCGCTCTTCTCGCACTACTACCTGTCCAAGGTAAGACTCGCTTTGATCTTTTTTTCTGCAGGTTTATTTTCAAGTGTTTCGAGTTGTTGCTCCCTTTGTTGTTTGAGATGATCGTTTGTTTACGTTTTAAGAAGTTTTTATGGTGGTTATCAGTATCTGCGCTCAGCTGATTGTTGGAGTTTGATAAGGAGTAGTATTAAAGTCTTGGGAGTTTTAATTTTAGTTTGGCGTTTGAGAATTTTGGTGAATTTTTTATTCATGAATTTTTATGATTTTTAGGTAGAGACAGATTTGTCGAATCTGGACATTCATCAAACACGTACAAGGCTAGAAGGTTTTCACGATTTTACATCGATGAGGGCAGCTGACTTAAAACTCAGAATAGAGGAGATGCTAAGGATAAAACAGTCCGTTAGCAATGAGCTCAGGGATCTTGAGTATAAGCGCAGGAAGCTGCACTCCGATGTGAGCAGTTTGACGCAGCAAATTGACGAATTGAAGCAGGAGTTGCTGCATCAACAAATGGATTTAGACAGACTGAAAATTAGTGTAGTCCAGGCGCAAGCGGCTCAGAGGGAAGCTGTAGAACGCAACACGCCAGAACTGGCTCCGCCAAAGAGAATTTTGAGCAATTCCATTCCAGAGGTGCTTCCTCCCAGTCCAAATTCACAGTCATGCAGAATGTTTAACTGCTTTGATCACAGTCGTTGTGCTTTGACCAGTGGTTTTCCTGTGTACCTTTACGACCCACATGAATTTCCTATAGTGAATGAAGGTTGGGATATTGATGAATTTTTAAAAACTTACATTAAACATACTCTAGGTAAATTATTTTTATAAATTAGCAAGTTACTAATTTTTAAAGAAAAGATTATTTTTTAAAAATGAAAAATTAACATTTTTTCAGGATACAATGCACATTTAACATTTGATCCAGCAGAAGCTTGTATATACATAGTTCTTGTGGGTGAGGCATTAGCTGTATCTCATGAAACCACAAGTTTTAAAAAACCATTAAATATTAAAAAATTACAATCCCTACCTTACTGGGGAGGTGATGGTAGAAATCATATTTTATTAAATCTCGCCCGTAGAGATTTATCTGGAGAATCAGGAAATTTGTTTGATGGTGTAGATACTGGTCGTGCCATAATTGTCCAGTCAACCTTTTTCAGAGACCGATTTCGTGAAGGTTTTGACTTGATTGTACCACCTATATTAGGTCCACCAGGTGGTGATGTTTGGCAAGAGTGTGCTCACATGTTACCTGCAAGAAGAAAATATTTACTTTCTTTTCAAGGTAAATATTAGTTAATTATTATACATTTTTAAAAATTTAATTTAAACCATCATATAAATTACATCTATTTTTTAAGGTGAAATGAGGGCACTGAAGTCATTGGCCACTACTCATCAAATAGTTGACGATGCTGAATTAGACATTGAAAGAGTATCCCTCGATGAAAATAATTTAGACAATTTTATCATTCAGCATTTGAAAGACATGAGCAATGGACCAACGTCAGACAAATTCTTCATTCAGTTTGAATGCATTCCAGCATCGGAAGAAAAGAAAGCAAATGAAGTGTTAGATTGGTCTCTCTGTGGTACGGATTCTTCAAGAAAAGCGATTTTGAAAGAATCCACTTTTGCACTGATACTCGCTCCTAGTAATGTAAGCTTTTTATCTACTGCTTCAATGCAAGCAAGATTATTTGAAGCATTGAGATCAGGTGCCATACCAGTTATTTTAGGAGGTGATAGAGTAGCTCTAAGTTTCAAGGAAGTCATTGCGTGGAGAAGGGCAGCGATTTTCTTACCAAAGGTAATTATTTTTATCTCAATGACCAAAAAGTGTAAAATGAATGGTAATATTTTTTTTATAATTTACAGGCGAGAGTTACGGAAATGCATTTCTTATTGAGAGCCGTTCCAGACAATGATTTGTTAGCCATGAGAAGACAAGGCAGACTAATTTGGGAGAGGTACTTCGGTACAGCTCAAAGCGTCGTTGATACAATTATCGCAGTGCTAAGAGATCGACTAGGAATACCGCCACTGCCAGCACCGCAGATACCCAGTCCAAGTATTTTCAATTCGAGTTTTGTGGTAGGTGCTCAAAATTTGTCAAGATCTCAATTTAACTTTACAGAAATTTTGTTAATTTTAGATTTAATAATTTTTCAGCCTTTAAGATCGGACACCATTATCGCAGAGTCAGAGGCTGAAGAAAGTTTAGGACCTCTGGAACCTCCATATCCATCTCCATCTTACAAGAGAAATTACACAATTATGTTGGTGCAAGGCTATGAAATGTGGAATGATTGGATTGATCCCTTCAACTTGTATCCCCAACTGCCATTCGATACTGTCTTACCCAGTGATGCTAAATTCATTGGTAATTAATATTTTTAAAATGCAAAGAGAATTTATTTTAATTTAGAATATAATTAATTCTTAATCATGTTCTTTTAAATATTTAAACAGGTTCAGAAGTAGGTTTTCGACCTATCAACAAAGGTGCCGGTGGTGCGGGAAAAGAATTTAGCGAGTCTCTCGGTGGTAATCATCCGCGAGAACAATTTACAATTGTAATGCTTACGTATGAAAGAGAGCAAGTTTTAATCAACTCGCTTGCTCGGCTGTACGGACTGCCATATTTGAACAAGGTCATAGTAGTTTGGAATAGTCCAAAACCACCAATGGAGGATTTGAGGTGGCCTGATATTGGAGTTCCTATTCATGTATGTTTGCATTAGAATGTTCAATAAAAATCGTATGTTTTATGAAATAACTAACTTAGCCTTTGAATGTTTCAGGTTGTAAAATCAAAAAGAAATAGTTTAAATAATAGATTTTTACCATTTGACGCTATCGAGACGGAAGCAGTTTTGTCTATCGACGATGACGCACATCTAAGACACGATGAAATTATGTTTGGATTTAGGTAAGTGATTATAAGAAGCGGAAATTTAATAAACTACCAAAGTTTATTCTCATGAATTTTGCTTTTTAGAGTTTGGAGAGAACATAGGGATAGAGTAGTAGGCTTTCCAGGACGATTCCATGCTTGGGATCAGAATAATCACAACACTTGGAATTACAATTCTAATTACTCGTGCGAATTGTCTATGGTTTTGACTGGGGCAGCTTTCATTCACAAACATTACACCTATTTGTACACTCACTGGCTTCCTCAAGCAATAAGAGATAAAGTCGATGAGTTCATGAACTGCGAGGATGTAGCGATGAATTTCCTGATCTCTCACGTCACGAGAAAACCACCAGTTAAAGTAAGAAATCATAATAAATAAAATATTAAAAAAAGATAAATTTAAATAAAAAACGTATTAAATGAATATTTTTTTGTGTAGGTAACGTCGAGGTGGACGTTTAGGTGTCCAGGTTGTCCAGTGTCGCTGTCAGAAGACGATACACATTTTCAAGAAAGGCATAAATGTATAAACTTCTTTACACAAGTAAGGAAAATAAAAAATAAAGCTATTTAAGCTCTTGCTTGCTCGTGACTTAAAAATCAGTCACATTGACATTGATTTTTAAGATTCATTAACAGCGAAGGGGTTAATTACAATATCAAAATAATGTTTGCAAATTACAAACGTATAAATTTATTTTTCAGGTATTTGGATACATGCCTTTATTGAACACGCAGTATCGTGCAGACTCGATACTTTTTAAAACGAGAATACCACACGACAAGCAAAAGTGTTTCAAATTTATATAAATAAGGAATTTGTATTGTATAGATATAAGTCCGAAAAATTGAGGTCTCGAACAATGTAAGAAAAAGAGAATTTTTTAAAACTTTTTTATGTAAATATGTAGGTATTGTAGTTTACGTGTAAAAGTATTTGTTATTTAGTGAGATTTTTAATGACATTGATCTACGAGGCCATAATAATTGTAGATAATTTATTAACAGAGTAAATGTTACTTACCGTTACGATTGTTTGTTCGTGCGTAAACAAATAGTGGACGAGACTAACTATTTTTGACAATCTTCGATGTTTTTTAAATTTTTGTACCGTTTATATTGGCTGCACTAATTCCGCTAATTAGTGCCAAATTATTGGTCCTATGAAATTCATTTGTGTATTAATTTTTAATAAAAAGTTGTGGTATAGAATGTTAAAACATGTAAATAAACAGTGAAGAAAAGATTTTTTTTTATATAATCATTTACAAAAAAAATTGTACGTAAATATTAATTTTCTGTTTTTAATAAATCTTGGTCCGATCTGTTCATCTGTGAATAATGTTTACTTTAATTAATTATCTTTATTATTTATCTTTTATTTTTCATCTAAGTTTAAGAAGTGTAAGTAGTAACAGTCAGGTTGAGTAGGACACTATGTTTGAATCAATGTATTTTCTTAAAAGTCCTCATCAAATGTATATGAATAAATTTTCCAAAGATAGGTGCTAATGAAATTACAAAATTTTCTTTAATTTTAAAAAAAGTTAAAATACATTGCGGGTATATTTACAAAAGGTTATGCTTACTTTATAAGTAGTAACAGATATATATCGAACGACATATTGATTCTAGTTTTACTAAATTCTTAATACTAACAGGAGCATTTTTTAATGCATAATTTTTAACACTAGATGATATTATTACGTAATTTATTTAAATATATCATTTTAGTTTAGTGTTCATCGTTTCTCTGAAACAAACAAAATTTTTTAATTATCATTTTCGTTCAATCATTTTGTTTATAAATGAAATAATTCATTCACACTAATGACATTTCGACAGCACTCCCAAACTTTCAAAAAGAAATCATCGCATGCAACAGATACGCAAAAAAAAAAATCGCGTAGCACCGCCAAGTTCCCGCAAGCAAGCGCCAAGTAGTAAGAATCAGATTTTGGCGCGACTCTGCGGCCGCGACAGGTGTCTCCTCGGGGCGGCGCGCTTCTTCACTCGCTCGCGGAACAGGCGCAGGTCCGCGCTCGCCCTCGCCTCGATCAATATCTCCGCGGCAGCGGCCGCCGTGACGCAAGGCTCCGCCACCCTCGCCCATTGGCCGAAATCCTCGCCGCATCGCACCCGACAATCCCGCATGTCCACTGAAACAAAAATGTCCCCCATCGTCCACCCTCGGTCCCACCGTCAGACCCGCTCCTCTCCGTTTACAAAAAAAAAGTGTCTTCCCCCTCCTCGAGCCCCAGGCAGAGTCCCCGGCGGGGGGTCCGCGCTTTCGAATTTTCCGCGCTCCGGGCGCACGCAGCTGCCGCGGGGGCTCGTCCCGCGGGGGGTGCGCGCGCATCCCGCGGGCAGCGCGCCTCGCGGGCTGCCACCTCACGCGCAGTGAGGCCTCAGGAGGCACACACACGCGCGCCGCTCGGCTCGTTGGCATGGTGGGCCCCGGTGGTAGGCCTCGCGTTGCGTCGCTGCTCGGGCCAGCTCCCCACGTCGCGGCCTGAGCCAGCAGCCCCCGAGACAAGTGCGCGCGTGCCCGAAGACGCCGCTTTCATCCAGCGCCGTCGTCCACGTCGGAAGTGCGCGCCGCGCGGACCCGGGAGAGACGCGCTCGGACGCGTTCCAACAAGTTGAGGAGGGGCGTCGCGCGTCCGAGCCTGTACTCGGTGTCCCTCTCGCTCGGGTGTACTTGCACACACGCGCACGCACGCTCGTCCTTTTACACACGAGTGAAGCCGATGCGCGGAGTGAAGGCCTGAGCGGCGCCGAGGGTCTTCGTCGAGAGGTGAGACGTCGTCGGCGGTGAGGAGCGCAAGGGCTCGTGGAGGCCGATATCGATCGCGCGCCGCGCTCTCGCCGCGGGGGAGGGGGTGGGGGGGGTGGCGAGGGGGGGAGGAGCGGCAGAGGCAGGCAATCGAGAGGCGGAGGACGATGAGGCGAGCGCGGCGGCCACGGGGAGGCGCCTAGGGGACGGCGAGTCATGAGCCGGCCGAGATGGCCCCGGGAGGAGGACGCAGGGCCCGGCCCCAGCACTAGGCCCCCGGCGCCCTCCCGCGTCACCACCTCGTCGCCGACGAGGCTACCACCGTCCGCCGGATGACTAGCCCGGGCGGCCAGCCCGCCTCCTCGCACCGAGCAGCTCTGAGCGCCAGCCGTGCGGGCGCACGCCAGCGGCACCATGGACGAGCTACCCGACCTCTCGCACCTCACGCCCGAGGAGAGGCGGCACATCGAGAGCGTCATGATGCGACAGAAGCAGGAGGAGGAGAACCAGAACGAGATCATGAGGTGGGTCTTGAATCTCGAGTCGGTGGACCTTGATTTTTCTGCGCTTTTTTTTTCGCCCCCGGAGACCGGGATGACAGTACCGCTTAATTCAAGCTCTTTCGATTGTGGGTACGTGTCCGAGGCGTAAATAGGTTTCTAGCACACGGCTTTTTTTTCATCTTCACGAGTGTGTACGTGTCTGTGTGTGTGGGTTACGGGCTTTTTTTAAACTAGTGTGTAATAGATAATCTTTTTTCTTTTTTTAAGTCGAGGGGTAAGTTACGCTGTATAAATCTGAGAGGACGGCTATACGGATTTCGTGGGCTATAATCTTATCTGGATAGAGGCGAAGGGAGATAATAAAAATCGCGTGGTCGCGCTTTGGGAGGCTTTTTTTTTTTAATAATACAGCGTTCGAGGTGGAATCCTTTTTATTCCGATAATAATCTGCTTTTAAAGCGAGCGCAACAGTTTTCTTTGCGAAACACATGTACTGGAATATGTATATTACGTACAAGTTCATACGTAAGATGATTACATATTACTTTCGACAGGTTACTTTATTACCACACCGCTAAGCTTGTACAAGTTTCCACTAAAATTCTCCTTAAAATTCGATACCAAAACTTGACTCAAAGTAGTAATTGTATCATAACCAATTTTAAAGAATCATCCCGCTATTTCCACGTACACACGCGAAATCAATGTACCATTGTCCTGCGAGCACGAGGAAGCGTATGAGGGTCACTTAGGTACGCGACCTCGGCGGCTAATTCCCGCCGCCAGTTCAGTAATTGCATTTTCTCCGCGCTTTTTCGCCCGCGGGCAACACACCCAAACAAGTGGCTCGCGCTCGGTCCCAGTAGTTGAATCCGAGCAGCGTCAGACGCCGTCTCGCCGCGCTCGGGTCCCCCCGCAGCCACTTATCCTACCCGAGGCCCCCTCCTTTCTCCAATTCCTTTCGAAAATTCTCGCACCGTCGCGTTAAAATCGCTCGATCGCCGTGGCGGAGACGCACGTCGAGATGGAAGCACTTCGCTTCGGGGAAGAGATGCGGCCCCTCGTTAAAAATTCAGCCGGGCATTGAAATCGTTAGCGGGCGCTATTTTGGCCGACTGCGAGGGGGTCGAGGGGGGATAGATTCGCGCGGCCGGCCGATTAATTAAACAGAGAGCGCCGAGCGATGATCCGCGGCCGGGAGGAGGGCGCGCGGCGCGCGACGAAAATAGGCACGAATCTGCTAATGTCAATCGATAAGACACACGCGCGCGCGACTCTCGCCGGGGGATGGGGGAGAGTAGAGGGAGAGGGGGGGGGGCGAAACGAGAGGCCACCGAAAGAAGCACCTACGTGCCAAGGTATCAGTTTCGCGGGCGGCGAAGCTTCACTTTCACTCGATTACGTCGTTTTCTCTCTCTCTCTACCTCTCTATCTCTGTGTGTATGTGTGCGTGCGTGTGTGTGTGCTAGCACGAGTGCGTATATATGGATTGATAAGTGGGTATGTATGTGTGCGAGCGGATGCGCGTTCGTGTGCATGCGTGTGTGCGTATGTCTGTGTTTATATGCGAGTGTGTGTATGTGTATCTGTTTGTGGATGAGAGAAATGTATGTGTAGGAGCTAGTGGGTGTGCTGCATGCACCACGCACTCGATACGCAAACGGAGCTTAATTCCGAGAAAGGATGAGGGAGATAAGGAATGAGTTGTTGTAGCCGAGCTTTAACGGGCTAAGGTCTTTCGTAATGCTCGTTTCTGCGTCTTACTTTTGAGGCTCGGAATCAATGGGCATCCTTGGCTGCTTTCCTTTTACGTCCTCTTTGGGGGCCCTCTTTTACGTAGGAAGCTCTATGCAAGCATTTCGTCACGTTTCGCCATTTAATGATAACAGAAAACATCTAAACAATTTTAATGTAATTTTTTTTATAAAACAAAAGTAAAATTAGTATTATAAATAACTAAATGTATATTTTATAAAAGATTATTATTAGTATGAGTATAAAATTATTGCAACATTCATAATAGAAACTTTTTTCAAGTTTTTGATCCGTTTAGAGTTTACATTATATTATTGATGCTAATTACTCTTTATAAAACTAATACAAAGTTGTAATCACTAACTGAGTTTCTATTTATTCATAGTAAATTCGTTTTTAATAAATCAGATTTCCTCGAATCGAATCGACCCTGACGAAACAGATTACTCCGTACGTTTACGAAAGAGATAATTTTTTAAAATTACTCCCGACGATAAAGCTCTGATTCTGGAATAAGTCAATCGCGTTAAATAATATTTGTAGATGTTTAAGAATTTTCTGAATTACCAAGTAAAATTAGTTTACGGCATTTTTCGAGTAAAAATAATAAATTTTGGAATCAGTTGGAATCTATACCAGTAAAATAAAGATGCGTTCAATTAACATTTGTTACTATATACAATTTCTTTAATGCAGTTTATATATTAATTGTAGAGAAGTCATCATTTAAAAAATATGGAATAAACATGTCCAATATTTATATTATACATCCAAGCTAATTTATAAAGCAAATAAAAATCGTAATAAATTTTTGGTTAATTAAATTTTTTAATGGAAAAACATCAAACAGGCAGAGAAGTATATATAAATATAAAATAAATAGAAATTGCAATTATGCAATTACAAATAATCGATGTTTCTGATTGATTTATTATACAAAATAATCACATCATTTATTCTTATTTTATATATTAAGATAAACGACGATGAAATTATTTTAAGACTCACAATGTTATGAACAATGAATTTCCTATTAATATTATGAATCTAATATTTCAATTTTACGATATTATTAATCTTAGCATTAAATAACTATTAAGGTTGTTAAGGTTTTTGGAAAGTAGTAAAATTAAATGATAAAATAAAAGATTACAGTACTTAACTAAATGTATTTAATTTTAATTTAATTTAATTTAATACCGTTTTTCTGTAATTTTTCATTTGAAATAATCATAAAATTAGTTTATTATATTATATTAAACGCAACATCCTTCGTCGTCTATTTTACAAGCTTCCCTTTATTCGTTTAAATATAAACTTTCCTTAAATAAGTAAACCATCATTCCCGCATAACGAAAAAACATGTAACATAAATAAATTAACGATTCCCCGTTGTTTTACAGGCGAAAGCAAAACGAGGTGCAGGTGCTGGAGGACACGATAATGCGGGCGCGGAACGAGCTGCTGAAGAACTCGGCGGTCGACCTGGACGCTACCTGTGAGATATGCCTGAAGACCAAGTTCGCCGACGGGGTCGGCCACATCTGCAACTACTGCAACGTCCGGTGCTGCGCGCGCTGCGGCGGAAAAGTTTCCCTGCGCTCCAACAAGGTGAGCGACCGAGTCACCTCCCCACCGCCCACCCACATGCACACCCACACCCACACACACCTATACGGATAGACATAACCCCGTAATAGTCCGCACCTGCATCGGTATATATAGCAGGCACTGCGCAGGGGATGCCGTGATTTTCGATTGTTTGGAAGTTCGTAGAGAGACTATATTTGACTTTTTGTGGGTTTTTCGTTTGTTTTGTTTATGGATGAGTTCGGTGGGTTGTGTTTTATTTTAAGGAAAACGTTTGGTGTTTCAATAGAATAAGTTGAATGAAAGGTCGAGTAGAGTTATAAAGTTATTTTTTCTATTCTATAGGTTATTGATTTTTTTTTATAATTAAACGTTTATTTTTAAAGTTTTCATTAGAATTGTACGAAGATATTTTTATTGTTTTAATGGCGCATCAGAATTCAGAAGTAAGTCGCAATTAAATTTAATTTTATTCGTATAATAAATGTGGGATGTCGGTTGAATCTCATTTACCATTTAAACATTATTTTGCAAAGCAATTCAATACGTCATTTGTTAAACGAATAATTACTTCAAATGGTTATTCGTAA
Source organism: Eurytoma adleriae (assembly GCA_900480045.1). Classification (NCBI taxonomy): domain Eukaryota; kingdom Metazoa; phylum Arthropoda; class Insecta; order Hymenoptera; family Eurytomidae; genus Eurytoma; species Eurytoma adleriae. The sequence goes on from UXGC01000143.1 coordinate 114,897, forward strand.
AATGTCGTCTAACAAAAATTAAACAAATTACAAATTTTACTCAAATATGATTGATCTTCAATTAATTTAATTTTTAGATTCTGAATTTTCTATCTACAATGGTTCATAATTTATGAAAACTTACATTTTATTTTTTTATTTTGTAGGAAATGTCAGTATCTTCATTTATACTAAAAATCTCAAATCACATCATTTTATAACAACAGAATTTAAGTACTGTGAAAAGATTTAGCAAATACGAGTACATGCTAAATATTCTTTACACCGGAATTCCTCATCGGCAAACCATTCTATTTCTGAAAATCATGAACACGTCGAGAAGAATTTAAATCATTTCAACTATACATTCATCCAGTTTTACGTCCGTCTAACAGTGTGTGTGTGTAATATTTGGCCCGGGCATGTAAAAGGGCCGCCGTCCTCGGAGAAGTTCACTGACCCAATATAATTCTCCGAACACATTTTTATAATTTGAGACGCAAGGATAAAGCGGACAGCCGCATGGAAATTTACAGAGAGCGAACAAACTCGCTAAATTTGTACGACAAAAAGAAGAAAAGGATTTTAAGCGCACCGAAAAAAAAATTCTGTCTCTTACGCTAAAATCGACAATTCCACTGCCGAACCGTACACAATTCTCCGACAGCGTCTCGAATTATCTCGAGACACAATGTATCCCTCGAGTGAAAAGAGAAAGAGCGAGGAGAGAGAGAGAAAGAGAGAGAGAGAGAGAGAGAGAGAGAGAGAGAGAGAGAGAGAGAGTTACGTACGGACACCGGGGCCGGTGTATATACCGTCGGCTTTATTGCGAACCGTTGACTCTTTCTCTCTGTCTCCGTCGTCGCGGCCGCTTATATATCTCGCTTTTATTATTGGAAAAGACGAGTTTTGTAAGGACGAGCTCGACGAAAGGGGGCGGGAGCGGCGGAAAAAGAGGGCAGGGGACAGGAGGAGCGCGCGGAGCGTACGCGAGGCCAACGTGTGGAAAATAGGACAGCCGGGCTTCGTCGACCCCTCCTCCCTCCACCCCCTCTCTGTCTCTCTCTCTCTATCTCTCCTGCCGACCCTTTCGGCCGACCGAGCTCGCGCGCGCGCTCTTCGGTAGGATCGCAAGGAAAACGTTTTTAAATTTCGTCCGGTCAATCTTTTGTTGGTGCGCCCGCCGGTAGCCTCACACAGACACCTTTTTTGTCTGGCAGCGGTGCTGCTGCCCGTTCCCCTTTTTTTCTCCTTCGGCTGCTGTTATCTCGGCCACTTTCCGCGAGTGGATTCGACGGAATCTCTTTTTGCGGGGTTTGCGCGATTTTCGAATTGGGATTTGGTTGCGGTGCGGGGATTGTATCGGGGTGGCTTTTTTTTTTTAAGATTTATTGGAGTTCAATTTCGCGCTTTTAGGATATAATCCAGGATTCTTAATTTTAAAATAAGATAAGAGAAGCTGTTCAGTAATAATTGCATAACTAATTTGAGTTAAAACTGAATTAATTAAAATATGTATTTCATTAAGTATTTAAAAATGAACAATAAACAAATAAACAGATTCATATATTTAAATACTACTGTAAATTCAATTCTGATTGAAAATTAAAGTAATAGTTAACTTATTGAAATAGAAACTGTATAGGAACTATTTGTTTAAATAAATTTAAATAAGTTATCCCTTGGATAGTTGATTAAAAAAGAAGCATATAGGACGTGAATAATTATTATTTAACTAATACCTTAACAATAAATAAATAAATGTAGAGGTATACTTATTTACAAAATTTAATCACATAACTATCGCTAATTTTTTTAAATACTTAGATTAAACAATGACCAACAAAATTATTTATTTAATTATACCTAAAAGATTAACATTAAAAACTTCAATGCTCCACATTTTTATCAAACTAAAAACTAAAGATTAATTAGCCAAAGAACCAAAAGAAAAAAAAAATTATCTTTCGCTCTAAAAAATTGCGGGACTCCCAAACGCAGAGCCTGAAAGGAATTGCTTATCTCGCAAAAAAAAAAGTAACGTACCAAGAAAACGCCGGTAAAGCAGAAACCCCGGGAGGGCGGGTTCCGCCGGGGCGCGCGGCCGTCGCTCTCCTATCGCTCCGAGCCGATCTGCGCTCGCGGGGCGGCTTTCATTCACGCCGGGCGCCGAGCGTACACATACAAAAATAAAGCGCGCGGGGTGGAGGCGGGAAAAAAATTAGCCGCGTACATGACCGGCGCGTGTCGCGCGACGACCTTGGGGGGCGCGAGCGCGAGGAAATGCGCGCGCGGCGATGGGGTTATCGAGCGCGCGGCTCATAATCGCCGGCGGCACGGGCTGTGCACGAAAACGCACACGGAAATGATTGAGTCGTACAGGATATAATGAGCGCGACGCGGCAGCTTTTTTCACGGGGAATTTAGTGTTACTTCGTAGTGAAAACGAATTTTTCTATGTATATACTTATATATCAATTGTATTATTATTAATATATTAATTTCATTTGTCAGTATTTTTGGGAGAAATTATTCTAGTGTATAGGTCTAACGGGACTGAATGTGTGTATATATGCAATTGTCGAATTTAAAAATTGTCAGAAAAAGAAAAGAGACAAGGAGTATATTATCACACGAGTAATTGACTTACTAGAATTAAAAATTAAATACAACAATTAGTTGCATAGGCGTTTAAGAGTTGGGTTGGCGATACCAAACTGAGCTCATTTCTCTTCCAATTTACTTAAATTATTAAGACGCTATTTTTACGAGAAGACAAAAAATATGGATACTTTAGTTGATCCTGTAAATTAGGCTGATGAGGAGAGGATAGTTTTTCGTGGGATGAAAGGGCAAGGAGGTGGGTTTACGGGTAGGCTGATTATAGCTTGTCGTGGGTGTTGCTGTGTCTTGATTGTTCCATTGACGCGGAAATTGAGTTGGGGTAATTAATTCTATTTTTAGGTACTAATTGCAAGTTGTTTTCTTTTGTTTGCTGTTTTAGAGGGATGACTGCTTATTGTTTTGTATTCTTTAATGCATCTAAAAGATCATTTATTTTTAAGGCGATAATAATTACTCGATCGTTAAAAAGAAAGTGTTCTAAAATATGTTTTCAATATAAATTTAAATAATACAATACGTTTAGTGTAAATTGCAGGTCTGCATTTTTTTTAATGACAGCAACAGTATTTTTGCAAATTTGATTGCGAACCATTTTTATGCTCACTTTGGAATAAATTAATTTTATTAGTAGAGAACTAAAAGAAAATTTGTTTAAAGACTTTAATAATTTTGTTAAACTATTACTGTAAACAATAATTGTTGTACAAAATCAAGTCTTCAACTGAAACAATCAGCACGTCAATCTTTTAAAAAACGAAAAAAAGAAACAATTTTCAAAAACTTCGCCATAAAATCTTCGTGAATCCTCTTCAACCGCTTCTCAAAAAATCCCCGCAGCTCCTTCAAAACAAAAAAAGGTCAAACACGGCTAAATAAGGAATGCACACACATTTATCCCCGCTAAGCGCGGTAAAACCTCAGAGAGTCGTCCTGGCGTTCGTCGCGTGAAATTTTAATCGCGCGTCCCTCCGAAATCCTGGCATCCGTCTCCCTCTCTCTTTCTCTCCGTCCCCCACCCCGTGGCCCGATGTTTTTCCCGCAACGCCAACAAGACGGCGTTGCGAGCATTCCTCGTCTCCCTTCCGTCTTGGGGCGGTGACGTCACCGGCGACGCCGAGCCCCATTCACGGCCAGACCCGCGGGACGGGATGTACGCGGCCGCGCTAACCCTCCCTCCGTCCTCCCTTCGAATATAATAAAAGGGCTGCCGTGGGAAGCGTCGGAGGGAGCTCGAGCGTGGGAGACCTATACAGGCGGAAGTTCCTGGGCTCGCCGCGGCGCTTAGGCGCCTCTCGCGCGGTTCATTGCTAATAACCTCGGATGATTATTGCAGTACAATCCGGCTAAATATCCGCTGAAGTTACGGCGCTGGTTATCTTGGTGCTGCGCAGTTTCTGTAATAGGACGTTAATTGAATGTTATTATTGATTCTCGGGTGCGCGGAGCTTCGTTTAAATACGAAATTCATGATTTTTTTGTTTATTTATTTGATTAAATTTGTTTTTATTCGACGGATCTCGTGTTTCTTTTCTTTGAAAATTTAATAGTAAAGTAATATATTTAATAGTTTCTAAAAAATATTTATTTGAAATTACTATTTTTTTTTCAGTTTATGAATTGTTTTGGTATTTTTGGATTTTTGGTTCGAGTGACTTTTAAAGACTGACTCACTTTCTCCAATTACAACGGTACTCAAGCGACACGTTTTCCCTGGAAGAATTGTAAAATCATCTATAAAAAGAAAAGGGAGAAGAAGGGGCGTGACGGCGTACTTTGTGTGCGAAACGTTCGGTATGTGTACGAGTGTATACACCTTTTTACGAGCGTCGTAACTGCCTCCGTTACTGCGCCGATAAAAATGATTGGATAAAACGTTAAACGCCGGCCGGGGCCGCGCGTCTCTCGTTTTTTTTTTTGCAATTGGGCAACGGCTTCCTCGACTCCGCGCGCGCGCGGCGATCAATTTTTTCCTCGATGAACGATTGCCCGATCAAGGGAGATAAAACTTTTTACTTCGGAATTTCTCGATTTCTCTTTTCTTCTTGTTTTTACGCAGTTACTCACCGGCTGCGATGTTCGCTGCAATTACGTTAGTCTCGTGTTGTTTTCAGTAGTATTTTTAAGTTCAGTAGAAAAATACGGTTTGGTCAGACGTAGAGGATTTCAGTAGAAGTAAGGGACGATTTTTCAATGTATTTTGGGAAAATTAATTAACTAATGAAGTAGAAAATTTTCTTAAATTTTTTATTTTCTTGATTTTAGTAATATTTTATTTTCAGTAGAAAAATCTGGTTTGGTCAGACATAGAAGAATCTCAATAATAATCAACAATTTTCAATGTATTTTCGGAACCTGAATTAAGTAACGAAGTAGAATATCTTTGAAAATTGTTTATTCACTTATTTTTTTACTATTTTATTTTCAGTAGATAAAAGCGGTATGGTCAGACATAATAAAGTTACAGTATTAACATACTGTTTTCAACTTAATTCGATAAAATTAATTAACTAATGAAGTAAAACAACTTTAGAAATTACTGATTCTTATTATTTTTACTAATATTTTATTTTCAGTAGAATAATCCGGGTTGGTCAGACATACCAAGATCTCAGTAGTAACAGACGGCGTTCCATTTATGTCGCGGCAATTAATTGACTAATGAAGTAGAAAATGATCGAAAATTATTTAAAATCTAGGTTAACCTAGTAATTAACCAGCCTGGCAACTTCGAAATTGAAGCGCACGCGCGTTTATCAATTACAATTCGCGGCGAACGGGGCCGCGTCGCAACAACTTCGTCGCGGCCGAGAAATTTAATTAAAACAAGGCCGGACGGTGACTCCCGAATTCGAATACTCCATTAAACGACAACAAATAAGAGCGTAGTCCTTGCCAAAAAGACACCGCTTTTTTTTTCGAAATCAATAATCCGAGTGATGTAACGGCTCCTCGATCGCTCGGAAATAGCCGCTAAAAATTTCGCTTAGCCCCTCGAAAAAAAAGAGAGAGAGAGGCGAAGCGGCAGGAGGAGGAGGAGGAAACGGAGGCCAGTGACGCAATGTGTATATTGATCAGCGGCTCGGGGGCAGGGAGGGAGAGGGTGGGCCATCGGAGCCCAAAGTCAAGTCGTTTCGGGCGTCGCGACTGTTGCTGCGGCGATTCGCTCGGGGGCTGACTGGCGGCCGCTTCGATTTTTCGGATTGAATATCCCGGCAGTTGGAATTAATGGATTTCAACTCCGACGCGGGAAAATCGATACGCCCTCCTCTCTCTCTCCGTTTTTTCCGGCCTCCCTCCGAGCCTTTAAACATCGCGGATTCCCTCTTTTTTCGGGGGGGTCGGGGGAGAGAGAGAGAGAGGGGGAGCCTCCGCGGAAAACGAGTTCGTCGCCCGGCGTTTTTTCCGCCCCTCCGCCGTATCCTGCATTGTTCGGCGTCCGGCGCTTTTTTTTTTGTTTGCTCGTCGCGTGCTCGTCGGAGGGCCGACGTGTTTTTCTTTTTTTGGCTCGCGCGCGGCGTGTGCGTCATAGGAAAACACGCCTTTTCGCGCTAAGCGAATTAGAGGGAGAGATGTTTAGATGTAGGTCAGCGGAAGCGGAGGAGAGCGAGCGCTGGAAAGTTGAGTTAAATTTGACACGTGATCGCTTGTCGAATCTCTTATCTCGCGCGCTATGAATAACTCGGAGCTTCTTTTTTCAATAAATTCAATTATCGCGGAAAAAAGGTCACGTCTTTCAAAGTGTACGGTTACAAGCTCAAATGAACGAAATGCGTTAATTTTTTTAAATCTTTTGTTTGAGAAAAATGTTTTAAACCATGTATTATCGCAAGAATGTGGTCACATTTTTCGATTACTTCTAAAGTGCATACTTAGGGTGCGTTTAGATGTCGACTTATTTTTATTAAACACCTTAAAATGTGCAAGACAAATTTGAAATGTTTAAAAAACAAATGATTTAATGTTGTAATAATTAACTTTAGGTATAGAATTGATAAAGACTAACATATGATAATCCTTACGAAAAATAAGACGCTATCTATAAACGCACCCTTAACATAAAAAAATGCGACATTTTTGAATTTCATAAAATCTTTAATTTTGAATGAACAAAGAAACAGTAATAAAAATATACGAATCCACAATGACTTTTAATATTTGCCGAGTGACGCGCGAAGAAAATGTACAAGTAATCGTGCGTAAGCAGCGGCGCGTTAGCGCAAAAAAAAGGGGGGAAGGAGGAGGAGGAGTAGGAGGAGCGATATCTCGGCAAACACTGACTAATCCTTTCGGCGAACAACCCAGTGTCGGGTATTCCCGTGAATTTATTTCCCGCGCGGCGGACTGCGCGGATAGTTTTCATCGCGCTCCCACTCCGTCCGTTCGGCCCCTTTTATTTTTTCGCCAAATCTCCCGGGTGATTCCGCCTCTTTGCGCGCGCCCGCATCGCGCGCCGCTCCTTTGTATTCGGCGAATACATCGGCGTGGCCGGAGCGAACCGGGGAGGGGGAGGAGGGCGCCTATAGTGGACGGCGACGTATCAAGGTCTGCCCCTCGGCGAGGGTAAAGGAAACTCGAAAATGAAAGAAAATACTTGTATTTGTACGTAGCGGGTCTAGCGCGATTTGCTTTGTGATTTTTTGGCAGATTCATTAGAATTTTTTTTGGTAGGGTGTGAGTAACCCGTTTTAAAAAGCTAACTTTATGCGTCTGACTGATACGGGGTTTTACTACTGAAAGTGGATGTGGTACTTTTAAAAATGAAAAGGATTATCTTATTTGACTTGGCTTAGTAGATTTAGTTTAAACTAAATGCTGTAAGTGTTTAATATTTATTTGAAAACTTGAATATAACGTGTCTTACCATACCTGACTGAATCTACTGAACGTATGCGTATTATGCATAATAGAATAGAAAATAACTTTTCAAATGATCATATGTTTTAAACATAGTATACAAAATTGTACTTTTTTTATAAAATGAATCAGTGCAGTTTTATTTATTTTTATTTTATTAACATTGTAATGGGAGTTCCTCATTGACCCACAAAATTACGAAAATACAAAATTGACACTAAATATAACTCAAATGTATACTTCATCTTGTCTAACAAGTTCATCTTATCTTAGTCTTTAATTGACCTATTATTCTTAATTAAATAAATTATTTAATAATGTTGCTGAGTAGATACATCATATATATCTTAACTATTTATAATAACGTAAATTAATGAACAATTGAAAAAGTAAAATTATAATAATAACTAAACGCCTTTTAGTTACGTTCAATATTATTTTTAACAATGTAAAACAGAACAGTAAATTTTAAGTCAATAACCCGATATGCTAGTGCTTGTCTGACCAAGTCGTGTTTCTACTACTGGCGCCTCGGACGTACCGAAAGATTTTATCGAGCGTTTCATTGTGTACAAGAAAATTTAGTACCGCATGTTTATATCGTACATCAACGAATCATAAACTTGCCTCTTCCGGCCTCTGCAACAATATACCTACAAACTTACCCGAAGACAAGTGAAATCAGTTGAAACGTCGTTTCGCGCGCTTTGCGAAAAAAACCGAAACAAAGGACGAAGAGAGAGAATAAAAATCCCCATGAATAAATCAATAAATCCCCCGACAATCCAGCCGAGATAAAGTGCAAAGCGATAGTCGCAGCCTCGGAATCTCCCTTTCGCTCGTCCACCGGCGGCCTCTCCCGGGCGCGCTACGCGCCGCCAGTGGGCGGGGGGTATTGCCACTTAATGAAACGCTCTATTTTTAGGCGCCCGTGCGCGGCTTCCACTCCCCTCCCCCGTACTCCCACCCCCGCGCGCGTACACGATAGATTTCACGCGTCATGCCGACTTGTAATAGCGGCCTTTGTGAGGCCGCCCGGAATTGTGCGTTACACTCTCCCCCCATTTTTTTTGCGCCGCCCAGACATTTGTTTATCCGACTGCTGGCGAGTCTGGTAAACAGCCCCTTGTTTGTCCCGGGCGGCCGTGGCGCCGGCGCCGCTCCATTCATTTGCCAAAGTTGCGGCCTCCGCGTTTATAAATAATCGGAGCGAGACGATGGCGAGTCCTGCGCGGCGGAGGAAGCGAAGTGGACGTTTATTTATGGCGAGGATTCGAATCGGTTTCGATGTGGCGAAGAGGGCTGATAAGAGGCTTGATTTCAATTTGGATGTTCCGAGTTAGGGTCTGATTATTTAGCCAGACTTCGTTTGTGCATAGTCGTAAATGAGTTCAAATTCTGGATTCAAATTCTGATTTCCATGAAAATTGGAATATTTTATAAACGAGGAATAGTTAACTAGAAGCAATTATCCCGAGTTCCTTCTGAAAAAGGAGGTATTGTCTTAAATGACCATACGTTTGATGACATCATAACATCAAATATCACTGGACTGGCTCAATGTCAATGTGTTATCATCGCTAGATCGAAGTACGCTGATCCAGGTTATTAGGGCCTTTGTGACTGATAAATCAACCGTACTTTCTAACAAAAAGGTAGAGCGGGGTATAACGGAACCGAAAGCACAATGATTCAGTGGGGTATAATGGACCACCAGATTATCTAAACTTGATTTGTAACCTCTGAATATCACGAGATGTCACATATGGTTTCTCATGTTTAGGGAATTGTACATCAAGTTTACTATTTCCATCCATCATCTCTCCCTTGAAAAGGTACAATGAAAACAATTTTAAAACCTGCACAGACTGAAACCGATGCACCCACCCACTAAACATCCACTCGAGAGAAAAAAAAAGTTATCCACCGCACCGGCACACCGCAACGATTTCTAAGTATAACTGACAGCCTTGGGGTATCGCTGGCATTCATTGGTGGGTACGCGCTCTCACGCGGAAATCTGTTTACGATATTAAAATGCGTGACGGGCGAAGAGAGAGAGAGAGTTGCGCGAGGTAGTATTAAAATAGAAGCGCGCGCGTGCGACCCCCGGGGCGATCGGCAGTCATAACGACGGTAATTAATTCGAGGGGGGGGGGGTCTCCCGGTAAGAGCCGCGCGCATCGGTGCGCAGTGGCGCCGCGGCCTCCCTTTCGGCTAATTTTATCGAGCGCGCAAAGTTGTTAAGGCCTCGTCGCCGTCTGATTCCGATAACTCTCGGCCTGCTCGCCTTTAATTTTCGCGTTAGAGGGGAAAAGGCTTGATGGGGAGGCGACGAGCGAGCGACGCCGAAGAGGCAGATAGCATTGTCTCTTTGATGCCGGCGCGCGCCAGCGAACTTTGTGCGCCGGCATGAGTTTCTACGCCCGGCGCTTAGTTAGCTTGATGCAAGTCTAGACTCGCGCGCAAACGAGAGTAAAAGTTCCTTTTACGACACTTTTTTTTTACATTTTTCTGCTAGGGTTTCTTAGTGGTGAATTTAAATATAGTGCGTTACGTATGAGTTACATGTTTTATGCTTACTTTTTTTAGGAAGTAATTTTGAAAGTAAAATTGGAAACAAAAGACTAGTAGGATAGTAAAAGTAGAAAATTTTGTTTGTTGTTGAAAACTTCATAGTAATGGATTTACGAATAAAATAATCTCTGAATCTATCTCATGTCCATCAAATTTTTCCGATAAACTAATGGCAAAATCGCAGTAAAACTTATTCAAAGAGAACTTTGTGATTGATAGGATCTTTTCTTTCAAATATAAATTACAATGTTTCAAAACATTACGGTAAAAATTCATGCTATTTTCTCTTATTAAACTTAAATAACTTATTTAACTTATTTCGTAATCTTCATTCATAAATGTAATTTAGAAATTAATTTTTTAGCAATCATTCTAATGTAAAAATAATGACATAGAATTAATAAATACAGTATATTTCACTAAAACATAGTGAAGGACTATAATACCGCGGCTTTACAACGACAGAACAAGCCGGTCACAAGCGCGCGAATAGCGGATATCCCGCTCGGAAATCCGGAAATATTTGGTCGCCGGGTCCGGGCCCCGAAAATTAATTAGGCCAGAATTGGCGAACGCGCGAGATTACCGAGGCAGGATGGCGAGGAGGGGGGGAGGGAGGCCGGCGGGGGTGGTTGGGCGCGCGTACGTACGTACGTACGCGAGGGGGTGGGCCGAGGCGCGCCGCCGTAGATTCTCCGCAATGCGGGGCGCCCGCAGCGGCGGCACCGGAATAAAACCCGCCCGCCGCCCCCGGAGGCCGACCGAGAGAGACGGCGCGAGTTCGAAGCTCCCCGCGCGCCGTCTCGCGGCTCCGTGTATACGTATATACACGGCCCCCGGCGCTTATTTACGCCCGGCTCGACGCGCGATCTTTCCCTGCTACGATCGATCGATCCCTCGTTTATTTGTCAACGGGACGGAGCGCGCGTCCGAGGGACTGTAACTCCCGCTGATTCTTTTCAGTAATCGCTCTGCGCCGAGTTTTTCCGGGACGGTCGATAATTTTTTTTTTTTTTCCTCGTTGCCTCCAAGGGTGATTGAGATATTTATTTACTGCTTCGGCTTTCAGCACTTTAGCTCTTTTCCTGTTTGCTGACCTTTATTTTAGGGAATTCGGAAAATTGATGTAATTTTGTTTATGCGTATTTTATTTCGACGTTGAATTTTATTCTTCACTTTTTGTAAAATGAATTTTTTTACTTTTTTCTGCAAGCACTGAATTTATAAAAAAAATTTTGGGCTTTTGCGATTAATATATTATGTTACAAATAGATAAGTTAGTTGTGTCCTTCGACTAATATTTCAAAGTAAAAAGTCAAGTATAGTAAGACACTGAATATAAGTAAGAAGATTAATTTTTCCTTTCTACTTTTCTACTTTATTCTCAAATTTATTTCTAATTGCAATGATTTATTTTTTCATGTGTGAGTAATTTTCATACTAAAAATGTATTCGAATTGAAATTCCGATTTACCTTCTCTCCATTCAAACTGTGACGCACGTAAAGTATAAAAAAGATCTGTACTACATCATTTTACAGACATTATTTTATAAATAAAAATGCATAAATTACTAAAATAAAAGACTATTATAAAGTCAGGACGCATGTAAAACTGATCGTATTATTTTTAACACTACTTATTTGTGTTTTACGAATAGAAAAATTCAACGCATTTAAAGTTTAAATTAGTACAACTACAAAATTCTTTTGAACAAAAAACTAACGTTTGTTCGACAATTAAAAGCCCTCATTAAAACTCCTCTCCAAGGCAGCTACCCACCGCATTACTTAATTATTAAATTAATTTTCCTAAGTTCACCCTCCCGACATTACCATTTCTCCACCACCGCATTCAGCCAACTTTCAGCACATCCCACTTCATTACATCGCGGCCTTTACAGAGCCCCCGTCGGCGGAGTCACTGACCCGGCAAATCCGATACAAAAAAAAAAAAAAAAATAAAAGCGGCTTTCGAGAGGCTGGAAAAAAGTGCAGGCGCGCGCGGATTCAAAAGGCCGCGCGCCGCCCCCGCATTCACGGAGGCGCGCGCACGCGCCGAACAATTAGAAAAAACTCCGCGCGCGCCTGCACGCTTTATTCGCGCGCGCATAATGGCAGGCGGCTTAGCTTCCGCGCCGGCGGCTACGCAGACGCCGCCGCCGCCGCCGCGGGATTAAAATTTACGCCCCGGCTATATGTGCGCGGCGGTGAGAGGCGTTGACAATTTATTTTCGAAATTTATGCGCGGCGGCGCACTATTTTCGGATCGTTTCGTTTGATTAAGCCCGCGTTAACGCGTGCGAATGCCGAATGGTCTATTTAATGATACGGACGACTAAGTAAGTGGTGCATATAAAGAAATATTAAGTGGTTTAAGGAGAGAATAAAAATTATTAAAGTAATCTTGGGATGAAGTGATCCGGCAATTAGTAAAAATTACCAACCAACATTGTAAAAAATCTCGCTCAGAAACGTCCTAATTTTTACGGCTACTAACTGACCCTACTAAAATGTTTTAACGTCATTTTGTTAGTACAAAATTAATTTATTCATTACATTTCCAAACAATTAAGCACGAAATTAAAAAAACTAAAACTCCCTTTCTAATTAAAGCTTAGTCCTATTTTTATCGTAACAAAATTTTTGCATGATGCACACTTTACATTAAAAAAATCACACTAAAAATCTGCATACGTTTACTTACAAAAATTGCGCATTCCAAAATTCGCCAAAGCGCGCTTTCTCAGCACCGTATATTTCCGCGAGCACGGGAACTCCATCTCCGGCGCGCGCGGCTGAACAAAAATTTTAAGTAAAATATAAATTTCACCGGGGCGCATTTATCATCGCGCGCAATCGGATTTCCGAGCTCTAATTCATTTTTCCGCGGGCGGCGTAACGCGGGCACACGGGCGAGTCCCGAGGGTCGTCGCCGGGAGCAGCGGCGGCGATAGGTGCGGAAGGTAACAACGAAGAGGACAGGCGCAACGAAGAGGGCTCGAGCTCTTGACATATTGCTACCTAGGCAACTCGGGGCGAAGTGCCTCTCCAACTTCCCTCCGTCCCTCCCCCCTGCACCCACCCCCTCTCAGTCTGTCTCGCTGCTTTTCCATTTCGTACTTTGCACACATTCTTCTTAACTTTCTTTTTTCTCGTAGCCGCGCGCGCGCTGCAGCCGCCCACTCCCTTGCTCCCCGTCGCTTTGTTCGCGCGAGACTACCGCGGCCAATCGCATTTTCTTTTACGCGGGAATAATTAACGCCTCCGTGCGTTTCTGCGCTGTGTTTAAAGTAAGCTTCACCAAGTACGCGAATAGGTTGCCCCGAAATCACAAAATTTTTGTGTTTATAACTGAAATTTACACAAAATTTGTATAGTCGCACAATTATACAAAATTTGTGTAGCCGCAAAATTACACATGTGTTGTTTAAACCACGGCTGTAAAAACACAAATTTCAAGTAAATTTAGCCTTAAAACATACAAATTTTTTCTCCAATAAATGAAATGCAATTTTTCGTTTTTTTCCTCTTAGATAATGTACGAAATTTCGATTTGCACAAATTAGCAGCGCGCACTGGAACATCACCAAACTCGCATGGATCCGTCTGACCACAGCGCGACCGTTACTACTTGCGAATAATCGAACTACACTCCGTAGCGCAATTCGCATCAAATTTTTCGATAATCCGATTTCCGGAGAGCAGAAAAAATAGCGTTAGAAGAGGAGAAGCGGGTATTTTCCGCGAGTAGCGGAGTGGGGGAAGGGAAAAAAATTCAGTTAATCAGACTAAAAGTGCGAGGGAGTAGGGGGCCGCCTCCGCCTCGTCATTTGCACGCATGAGCCGGCGGCGCGAGTCGCGGGGCGGCGTCCGCCGCTCTCGGGATCTTTCTACTTAAACGCTAGGCCACCCCACTCCCCCCCGGCGTCGGCGGCGGAGCCTCTCCCGAGCCAGACTTCGCGCCTATACCCCGCCGCACAGTCGACGCTCCGCGATACCCTCGTCCGTCACGCGTCGATCCGCTCTCTCGCCGCTCCTCCATCAACCTAAGTTCGCCTTTTTTTTTGCGACAAAAAGTGCGCGGCTACGAGGATTCGAATTTTTGTGTTTTTTTTTGTGAAATTACGATGTGATCTAATAAGTATGATGGAAAGTGATTAAAAAAATGTATTTGTGATACGAGCGCGAGTTCGCCCGTATTTTACGGGTACAGTTTGCTGAAGCGGAACTTGGCGCGGTTTTGCATTTTACGAGGAAGACGCGATGTGTGTAATTTTGCATTTTACGAGTTTCGCGCGTCTGCGCGAGGAATACAGTTAAAAAAGTTCCGGGCGAAAAGTGTCGTCGTCGTCGGGCGCCAGGAGTTTCGCGCGGAATTCGCGCGCTGCATCGAGTCCCGCCGATGCTCGCGGCGACCATGTGTGAGTACCCGGAGAGAGCCCTCCATGCAAAAAGCTTACTCCTTTAAAACAGAAAGGCCGTACACTTTTCTTTTCCACGTCTTGCGGTGCTTATACCGTTGAAAGGAACACTAAAACGATCGATCGATTTAGTTTATTAATTTTTTTTTTTTCCCAAGTTTGTTAATTAGCGACGACGACTCGGGGGTTTAATTTACGCGGGCGAGCCTGTCGCCCGAATGTGCAAAAATGCAGAAGAAAATTTTTATAGGTCAAGCTGCTTTTCAAACACTTTAGGCCGCTCTATATACACCGGGCGACGATATATTAGCTCGTTAGAAGCGACGTATTGATTTTTCATTCGCGGCCGTTTTTTTTTTCTTTTTACAATTATGTATACCCACACCGCGAGCGCTGGTTCTCCTCCTACGATTTTTTTTTTGAAGCCGCGCGGCTGGAAAGTTTCGGCGTCGCGAAATTTTTTTTCTCCTCCCTCGGGCGCCACTCGATTTTTTTTTTCGCTCTTCCGCGCGCCGCGATTGGCCGTTGACCCAAGTAGGTCAGGAAAGCGAGGTTTTTCTTGGTCGGCTTCGAGGGCTTTTCCACGAGGAGAAAGAGAAAGAGTATACCTATATACCCCGTGCACGCGCACTTTTTCGGGATTTATTTTCTCTTCCTCCTTCCTCCCCCCTTACCCCTCGCAGCCTCTCTTCGTTCCAGCTTTTTTTCTCTCTTTCGCTCGCCTCAGAGCCGAGATTTTCATCGATAGCTTTTCTCGCGGCGGTTATACGTACCACGGACAAATGTGCTTTTATTTCCTCCTCAATGCCAATTCCGCGCCTTACTTCCCATTATTTCGTGCTGCTTTGATCCGCGAATTCCTGGAATTCGAGAAAAGCTCGCGCGGCCGTGTCGAGCGCGGTATAATGGAATTTGGAAAATCTGCGTTGGAGAATCGAACTTTTCTTATGTACACGATTCGATGTAAATTTCATGCAAATTAGCGATAGCTTATACTTAGAATCGAGCTTGCGTGTTTGTATTTATTTTTTTCGTCATTTTTGTATTTAACAAAAATGGTGTACGTAAATTTTACCTCTTGTTTTATAAATTAGATTATTTTTAAAAAATTATTATTTTCAAGCTTAAATAAATTATCTCTCCATTTTTAAATTCCGCTACGAAAGAAATGTTTTAATATAATTTTGAAAAAATTTCATTACCTCGGTGAAACAAAATTCAGCCATTATAGGTTTCGATAAAATTGCCTTTTATAATTTAATTTTTATTGACCTGAACTTTGTCGAATAAAATATGAAATTAAACAAAATTAATTATTTTCTGACAATAACTGCCTTAAAAACATCGATCTATCAAATTTTGCTAGCAAACATTTAAAAGATTACATTTCTTTTCTTAACAATTCCACCAAAACACGGTGAAGGTAATTAAACCGTAAAAAAATCAACTGGAAATTCGCAATCTCCCAGTTTTTCCTCTCCGATATCCACATCCACCTGAAAAATCCCGCGGCCTTATACATAATATTCCCCACCTCCGTACTAGCGGCACTGTACCGGCAGAAAGTGTAGGGGCGGCCAAAACGAGGCTGAAAATTGGGTTCCCTCGGATAATGGCAATAATAATAACAACAGCAACAATCGGCCGGTATACATAAGCTCGCTTTGGCACAATGGCAAAACGAAGGAGAGAGAGAGAGGCGCGTCTATTTAACATCGCGCCGATCGCTTTTCGGCCGGCGTACAAGTGCACGACCTCGATTCTCCCGCTCCTCGGCTCCGCGAGTACGGGAGGGGGCGGAAACTCTTCGTCGATGCGACCGAACAAAAGGGGAATTCGTATTATCGCGCGCTCGCAGGTGTTTACGAGGCTCGCGGCAAGCAGTCTGAGCTCTCCGGGCTTACGACGACCTTTTCACGCTCGATATATGACGCTCTTTT
This sequence comes from Eurytoma adleriae, assembly GCA_900480045.1. Classification (NCBI taxonomy): domain Eukaryota; kingdom Metazoa; phylum Arthropoda; class Insecta; order Hymenoptera; family Eurytomidae; genus Eurytoma; species Eurytoma adleriae. The sequence continues at coordinate 131,294 of UXGC01000143.1, forward strand.
TCGCTGGATATCCGCGAGGCGAGATCGCCCCCCCCGCGCCTCCAGTTTTCAGTCGATCGACCTGGGAGATAAGGAAGTCGTTCGGCCGATCGAGGAGTGAGGCTCCGAATGAATAATCGGTCGAGTAAAGGATTTTTTTTGCTGCTGTTGGTGTTGTCGCCTTTTGTTTTCTTCGGCGCCTCGCCTCGCCGCGGTGGCGATTTTTCCTTTTATTTCCGGAGGCGAGACTTTGTTTGTCGCGCCGCGGGGAGATTGGCATCGCGATCCCGCGATATGCTGGTTCGGCGCTCGCGAGGGTAATTTTGGTGACGAGAGAAAATTAGGAGCGGGATTCGTAGTCGCTCGTTTATGATTTAACGAGGGGCGCTGGAAATAGCGGGAGGTCAGTTTTATTTTAGATGCGAAACGCTAAATTTATGCGCGGCTATGGGGGTTGTTTAAACATCGATGGGCGATACGACATTGTGGTCACATTAACAGCTTTGTTAATCGACGGTGTACAAATTCAGAAATAAACATTTATTCATTTTAAATTGAAATTGATTATCTAATAGTTTTCAAGAAATTTTTCATCACGTAATCTACCAATTAAATTATAGGTTTTTTTAAATAAAATATATTATTATAAATTATCATCAGGAATACTATAAAATTTTTAATTAAAAAAAAATAGTAATCATCTTACTTAATGAAAAATACTTTTAAAAATAGCTATTTTATCATGCCTGCAGATTAAGCAGTAAAAAATGGATCATATTTATGTATAATAATATTTTTAATTACTTTTTTATTATTTTACTTTAATGAATTTGATTACGGACTTCTGTATAATGAATAATGATAAATTTCTTTTTAAGTATATCCATCTCTCATTTTATTTCATTTTTTCACACTATGAAATATATGATCAAGTACCATCAATACACTGTTCATAGTAAAAACAATTTTTTCTGAAAAAATTTCTAATTTCCGAAGAAAATTTTTCAGTGTATTTTGTGTAGAAAAATTTTCTGTAGAAATTTGTAGTTTAAAAAATACACTAATACCAGAAAAAAACAATACTAAAAATAAACTGAACACCACAAAAAATTACAAAGCCGTAGAATAAAACGTTGCGTAAAAATAAAATATTAATTGCGTGTCGTTGTGCAGGTGATATGGGTGTGCATCCTGTGCCGGAAGAAGCAGGAGCTTCTGTCCAAGTCGGGGCAATGGATAATGAAGACGGGGGCGCCGGACAACGCGATGCTGCGCCGTATGCAGGAGGACATGCAGGGTGGCCTGCCGCAGGGACTGCACGTGGATCAGACTCAGGATAAGCGGCCCAAGCTCGAGAGGGCGCACAGCGCCGCCGAGAAGGAGAACCTGCCGCTGCTGCAGCGCAGCGGCAGCTTACTCAGGCGACAGTACTCACATCAGGATCAGGTAAAACCTTCAGTTTTTTTCAATAATTCTTCTTTTTTTTGGCCAATTTTATATCCGAACTATAAAGACTTTCGGCGATTCAGATGCAAAAATTAAATTCACATAAAAATTATTTAAATTTTGGCGCCATTTATATTGTAAAATATTTAAATTGCTTTTTTAAGTGTGTCACGTCATCGAGTCATGTTTTAGAGAGAGAATTTTTTCGCAACTTTTATTAATTTTTTTACGGTTAAATTAACAATCACATAAGTATGCAAATGACAATATTAATTTATGCATTAAAAAAAGCATAATTTTAACGGTACACTGATAATAGCTTTAGTTAAGTTTGTTACATTTTATAGTAATCAGGGGAAATACTCAATCTAGACAGGAAATTACTATAAAATATAGCAATTTTTGGTTAAAAGAGAGTATGTTTACTACAATTGTAAATTATTCTGAAAATTTTTTCTCATTTTAATAATCCCACAGTATTTCATTATTACAATAGACAAAAGAAAAGAAATTTATGGCATTCCTCTTCTCAAAATGTTTGACATGTTTGTCCGCCTAGTCACAGTCGTAAACTACTTGCATAAACGTAAGGAAGTTATCTCCCTCATTGCTCGCGGTATTTTCCGCGTTTATATCGTCGAAAAGAGTGATTCCTCTCTCCTCGGCTCGTAAAGGGTGGCAATAAAGTTTAGGGTGAAAAAAATTGTTTTGCGCGCAGATACCGGGGCGCAGACTTTCGACGAGCGACAGCGGCGTCGAGATGTCGGTGTCGCCCCACTCGAGGACCCTGCCCACTCCGCACGTTGCGCCTTATCAGACTCAGCAAACGCCGAGGCACCCGGCGGCCTTCCCGGATGACGATCCCAACCTCTACCGCGGCGAGCTCGACGGGCTCATGAGGCAGAACTCGTCCTACCAGAGGCAGCGGCAAATCTATCAGGTACACTTTTTCGTGTGTTTACTCCTTTTTTTAACTAAATTTTATATTTTTTTAATATAAGTTTTAATATTTTTTTAATTCTTATTTATATAAGTTGATGTTTAATTTTATTTTGTTTTAATTTTGGTTTTTAGGTGTGGAAGAGTGTTTTTTTTCTTTAAATTGTGGACTTTCGTGATATGAGTTACGAGCTGTAATAAAGTGAGTCGTGACATTGTTCATGAATGAATGAAAGGAGGATCTTTTTTTGAGCTAGAAATTTCTCAAGATTAATTTTAACTGATGAATCATTTCATAACGAGCGTAAAAATTGATAGGCTTAAAAATAGATATACATTCTATAGAATAGAAAATAAATGAAATATTGAATTTGTAAAGTTCTGTTCTATTTTCTAAAAAGAAACTGTGACATTAGTATTTTAAGATAGTAGAAATGACAACCATTGTAACGATTTTTTTATCAATTATTAGAATAAAACAATATCTGTCATCTCATTTATTATTAAATTTTAGTTTTCAAATATAATCTACAAAAATTATTTAAATTTTAATGTTCTAGTGTGACAGATATCTTAGAAATAGGTGTACCTTTGAATTATTATTCAACTGATTATAACTCTTAATAAAAGTAAAATTGTAATTTTTTTTAAAATCAACTAAATCTCTGTAATTAAATGTCACTGATTTATTTATAAACATCTTATATGCGAGTACTTCTGTCGCCGCAAACCTATTAATTATGCCCTGCTTTCAGGAGCAGAACTCGGATATAGCGATGGCGTACGGGCATCAGATGATCGATCCGGGCGTGGGTATGCGGGGTCCGATGCACCCCGGGCCCCAGCCGCCCACGGTGCCGTCGCAGCAGCAGCTGCACCCGGGCCACCCGGGCCAGCAGGGCCAGCGCAGTTTCAGCAGCAGCGAGGAGGAGCGCAGCACGCCCGAGTGCGCCAGCGACGAGCCCGACGACCGGGAACATGGTAAGTTCCGCCCCCTCCCACACACACCCCCGCCCCCTCTCGATTCAGAACGGCGCGACGCAAAACAGCAGGTGTGCGTGTGTGTGTGTGCGAGCAGTGCAAGCGGACTCGCCTCGACCCTCGAGGGTCGCGCGATTGGTCATCGATCGGCCGGCCCTTTGTGAGCGCGATCGACGGGCGCTTTATTATTCCTCTTTTTTTTATTCTCCTCTCGCTCGGGGAGATTTTCGCGGGGGCGAGGACGCGCGGCTGCGGCGGCGTCGACGGACGTTTCCGAGCCGTGCGTGCGCGTCCCATTTCCCCTCGCGCGACGCGATTTACTTGGTGATCCAGTTTACGTGCCCGGCGTTTGTCGCCGGCTCTGCGGGGTCGCGCCGCTCTTTTTATGTCTCTTTTTTATTGACGGGCGAAAATTAGTTTGTGTGTATCTACGTGATTGACGCGGTTTATTGATTAGCGGAAGTTTGAACGATCATTACAGGCGATGGACTGAGAGTAATTAAAAACTTGAATATGAATAGGTGAGGTTTTATTTTTAAAAAGATGCGGCACTATTTAGTCAGTGTGAAATTCGTTTATTAATAACTTATGTAAAACTCAAATGAGTGCGAAATTTATTTATATAACAGAAATATAACGAAGTGTACGAAAAAAATGTTTACGCTATATTTTGCACAGAATAATCAAAAGTTTATAACCATGAATAAGTAAAAAAAAGTAGGATCAGCGCAAGATGAATAAAAAGGAGCGTTGTAATTTTAAAATTACGAGTAAAAAAATGCGAACTGTGTCGAGTGCGCGCGGCCACAGCTGATTAGACGCGTCCAGGAATAAACGCGTTCTCTCGCTTTGACGGCTTTTTTCCCGCCGGTGTCCCGTCGCCCCGCGGCGAGCGTCGATGCCGCCGCGAGTTTTTCCTCCTCGCCTGGTTTTTTGTCGTCGCGACGATGCACACGAGAAGGTCACACACTCATAGGAGCTTTCGCCGGCGCGCGCGCAATCAAATTCGAATTATACGTTTGTACACGTTTTCCGCCGTAAAATACTTTTTCGTAAATTGTGCTTATATTAGAGATAAATTTGTAACATCAATTTTTGAGTAATTTATCGGTTCTTCCTTATCTGCAGTGACAGGTATAGTTTTGAATTTAAAAGAAAAATTTAATCTCTGCACGAAAATTGCATTTGAAAATAATTATTGATTATAAGTCATTTATTGACTAATCAGTTGTAATCGGTATAGTATATATTTTTGATGAATCTGATAATCCACCGACGATTTTGAATTCAATATCGGAAGAATATTTCACTTGCTGTGAATTGCTCACTTAAATTTAATTGCTGTTAAGCTGTTGTATATATAACCACCTGGTATAACCACCAGATGGCCTCTGTGACATCTTTCTCGATAACGGATCTGCTATCTCAGTTTTGTATATGTCACTTTAAGGCCTAGCTACTAGAGTGGGTAGTTATATACCTAGTTAAATCCACTGGCATCGCAATATTTCACCGATCATTATTTAAGCAATTTTAATACTGATAATAACAACATATCATGTAATCATTTAGTAAACAATTAATTCTTATAATCATTACAATTAAGTGTTACTAAAAATTTAAAAAGTCTGATGTATTGCTATGCTCATTTCTTTTATTATTTCTATTATTTTATTCCATTAATTCGGGCTTTTATTCAACGCTAAATAGAATTAAGAGATCTTGGAATACGCTACCTCAGGTTATTTTAGTGCAGGCTAATGATGGAATAGTTCCTTTTAAAAAGGCTGTTAAATCTTTAACAATTTCTTTTTAATTTTTTATTGTTAGAATAGGTAGTTGATGGCTGTTTTTAAATTTACATTTATATACTAATATTTTGCATTTGATATATTTTATATTATTTTTATGATAGATTGTTACTTTGTATTCAATGGGCATTTCCCCGTAAATATGTTAAATAAATAAATAAATTACGTGTTCAATATTATTCTGAAATTATGTTCTCAAAACGTTTTACGTGTTTTTCTGACTATTCATGGTTGTAAACTACGTGTGCAAATATATTTTTTCCATTAATCGCGTTATAGTCATAAATCAATCAAATTCATATAAGATCAAGATTTCGTATTGATTTTAATAAAATAAAATAACGACGGGAGGATTACGTTTGTCGAATAAGCGACTAGCGATAGTGAGCAATTAGGACTGCATCTCGTAACCTTGTATGTATATTCATCGTCTGTGCACATACAGCTGTTCCATTGTGCGATGAAGGTGGAGAGCCGGGAATGTCCGTTTTACAGGGCGCACTAAACTATCAATTTACGGGGAAGAAGATCGGGGGAAATAAGGAATTGAGGGTTTTGAGCGTCATTGAAGCTCAATTTCATTATAATGAGGGTTCGTCCCGAAAGCCGCGGCTCTCTAGGCCCCAGTAATGCTCTCATCGATCCCACGTATACTCCAAACTCCTTCCCCAATACCTCTCTTCCCTCCCAATTTATCGTCATTATTATGCAAACATCTAAGTCGAAATTTCGGCTTGTTAGTTGTTTCTTCCCCAAAATTGTTCATTAGCTTAGAGGGTATCACTTAATTTTGCCTGTTTCGGAAATTTCGGCGTACATTTATGGTTTAATCATGGTTTTACTTGTTTAATCAATTTATTATTTAGTAACTGGAAATTGATCTATAGCTGACATGAATAATTAATTTTTAGATATTCCAATCACGTATTTATTAGACGATATTATCAGGTACTTATTAAAATCGCTTTAGATGCATTAATAAAATTAAAAATTAAAAATAATCAATTGTTAGAATACATTTAATTTTAATTCCAAAAATTTTACGGTAATTGTGATAATTTTCATTATAAATGTGATAGTTTTTTAAGAATAGTCACATATTTACGACTTAAAAAAAGTGCAAAATCATATTACGATAAAAACTAATATATTATTGAAAATTTTTCAATGACAAATATTTAATTAAAGAAATACAAATTTATAACAAAAAAATCAAATAAATTGTATATAAAGAAAAAAATGTGTGCAGATATACAATATTTTTAAAATCAATAGTAGTGAAAAGGCAAAACCTTCAGCTTTAAAAAAACTTTATACCAAATAACCCATTAATTAACTATTTTTCAGTGATGACCGTTTTCTAGAATTAGTCTACTTTCAGTATTTTTAACGTTTTAACGTTAAAACAATTCAAAAACCCACGCATGCAAACCACCACCTCGAAAAGCCCACCCCCAGTCAAATAACCCATCCACCCGCAAATACCAGCCCCGGGGCCCAATCTGACATTGACTCGAACGAAATAAGGAAACGGACCAGTATGGAACGTCGGGTCCGTCGCCTCGCCGGCCGCGGCGCGCAGGTATGCGCGTGCGTTCGTCGCGCGTCCGCCCACGCTCCTCGCTCGGCCGCGTGACGTCATCGTCGGAGGGATGCCCGGGCACGTGGGCGAACTCAAACAGCCCCGGAACGCGCCTCCCTCTCCCCTCCCACCGGCGGGGTGTACACGCGCATATAGACGCCGCGGGCGGCGCGCGGAGCCCCGGGACGCGGGCGGCAAGCGGGGGGACGCCTTCGCGCGCGCGCGATCCATTCAACTCGTCCTGACGCGCGCGCGAGCCCGGAGACGCTGGTGCTTTTTGCCCGCGCGCCGCCGGGCCATCGTCCGATCCCGGAATTCGCCGGGCGCCGCTGTAGGTACTTCAGCTTTTCCATCCCCCCGCGGCCGCTTTGTTTTGCTCGTCGATCTTTTTTTTAGTTGTCACCTGCTTGGGTCGATTCGCGGAATCATTTATTTTACGGTGCTCGGTTTTTTTTTGTTTATTCATTTTATTTTGTTAAATCGATGGGAATTCAATTTAATTGGAAGTAGATCTTGTAAAAATTAACCTTATTAAATTGACCAGAATCGGCATATTCTGGCCATTTTATGGTTAATTCTTTTACAGGGAATGAAAATTGATAATTCAAATTAAAAATAGCGAGAAAAATAGGATGTTTGAGTAATTAAATAAAAATCATATCATTTTAAGTGTTCGTACTTAATGAAAAATCTCAACGACCTCTGAAGATTTGAATTTGCGTCATCGACGTAATTTAGGTGCAGTTAGTTTCTGATGAATGTACATACATACGAGTACTCGTTGTTTCTTTTTATTTTCATTCAAAGAGCCTTTATTATCAGGGCAAAGAAATAAAAACTTTAATTTTTAATCCTACGATGGGATTATGCATCGCATTTTATTAATTAACAAAGTTCCGGGAACTCCTTAATCGGCTTACCGTAAGAGTGCTTTTTGAATTTTTCAAAAGCGGCTCTCCACCGATAAGACGGGGCGCTTCAATTATTACCCGAGATTACCGCATACATATCAGTTATTACGCGGAAAGAAGCTGCAGCCATTATGCCCGGATTCTGAAAGGCGAAATTCCGAAAAGCCCGCCTCGCCCCCCCATGCCGAGCTGCTCTCCTCCGCGTCTTACGTCACTAATTAAACGGCGAATCCGCATCGCGAAAAAAATTCTATTTTTATCCCTCGGTTTTCGTCGCGACGAGTGCATTCCGCGCACTTAAAGCGTATTTCATTTTTTGTACCTCGCTCTCTGACGTAATCGGTGATAAGCGCGGGAAGTCTTTTTCCGAAAAGACCTACCGGCTATTTTCGCTGAAAAGCGTTTTACCTACATTTTTTCGACTCTACGTACATTGACGCTTTTCGTTCAAATTTTTGCTAACGCGTAATCGAGTCGCTTTCCTTCGTTATCCTTTTTTTTTCTTTTAAATACACCCACGAAAATTAAGGAATTGCGCGCGCAATTTTAAATGCGACTGTCGGCCGAATGAAACCGAAATGTATGTATGAATTACGGCGAGTCCGTTTGCACTGCCTCTTTTCTTTTTTTTTTAAAAAATAAAATATATAAACACAGGAGAGAGAAAAAAATCAAGCGAAGCACACACGAGTCCACAGTTGAAAAAAGAATCTTGTACGAAGCTCATCTTTCATTGCAGTTACACTATGTGTATAACGAAATAATCGAAAGCGAAGGTAAAGCGGAGGCGTGGAAAAATAAAATTAATAAATCAATAATTCTATTTCGCCTCGATAGCGTCAAGTGGACAAAGTAGGAAGTGCGGGGGTTTTGAAAGAGGTGCGTGGGCACGTCGAATGTGCTAATAGAGAGAAAAAAAGAAAAAAAAAAAAGAAATAAATGTGAGAAAAGAAACGAATCTGATACAAGTACATATACAAAATATATATACATAGTTTGTCCGTGGTCCGAAGTTGTTGCTCCCATTGGTAGATGCACAATATTATAATTAGACTAGAAAGTTTAGTTTGTGTGTGTTCGTACGAAGTTCCCGAGGTAAGTCCATTAACTGCGCCGCTGCTGCTATATATACATCTATATATACATAACAGGCTGCAGTCCTCTATCTCTATACCTTCGATATATATATTTCTCTTTTATACATATACATATATACCGTGTATATGACATGTACACGACATGTACACCCGAGCATTATGTAAATGGGCACGAAAACTCTCTTGTCGCAGCATTTCACTCGACGCGATTCTTATTCGTTCGTTTTTTTTAAATACATGCCTTTATTATTTGTGGTCCTGTTTGTTTTTTTTTTCTTTTTTTTATTTTCAGCAGTTTTTTAACAGGAATTTTGCAGGAACTGCAGGGCGACGCAGGGATTGTTACATGAAGGTTTATAAACAATCTTTGAATAATTGCATTGATGATTTTTATATCCCCTGTCATTGTATAGAGAGACTAAATAGATAGTGTACACCGTAGCTATTTTAGATCAATTTTTTATTTTTTTTAATCAGATTATTGTTTGAAAAAAGAAGATAAAGATTTAAAGTGATTGCTGAATAGAAATACCCAACTTTAGAATTGAGTAAATAGACTTATTTCGACACCTTTAGCTGTTAATAAATACACGGAGAAGATACAATTAAATAAAAATTGTTTTATTTCGTGTTTGTACAGATACGTGCCAGATTCAATTTGACACTTGAATAAAAATTAAAATCACAAAAGTTTAAAAGAGTTTGAAAACGCATGTCTTACGTGACACGGCTGTTTCTACTGAAATGTACCAACATTCAAAAACGTAGTGTTCTTGAAATATTTGCTTTTTAAACAAGCGAACTATTTTTCAAATGAAGTATTATTTAACACTCGAATTTTATATTCAATTTTGTCTAATACTTCATAAACTAACATCTTTAAACATAAAAAAATTTTCACGCAACTCAATGAAAACACAATAAAATTTTCATTTAATTTAAAAAAAAGAAATATTCTCCGTGTTCCTAGGTAGACACCCAGGTACCAAAAAAAACTTTAGAACCACAATAAAACAAACCTAGTGTAGAGAAACAACACACCGAGTGCCACCCCGTGAAAAAGAAGGACCGCCGCGCGAGAGTTACGCACGAGCCTCGGGGAAATTAATTATTCGGGGATGTACGTGTAACGACTGTGTAAAAAAAGAGAAACTGCAGGGGAAATATAACGCGAGCATTCAAATTTACGTCGGCACGCCATCGCTCTCGGTTCTCGGTTCATTTCCCCCTTTTTGTCGGCGGGCACGCGCGCGCGACCCCTGATTTATCGCATAAGGAAGCGCAATTTATCGAGGGCCAGTCCGTTAAAAATACAGCGCGTTTCTTCCTCTTCGTATCTTTGTTTTCTTTTTTTTTTACGGAAATTTGTTTAAAGCAGTTTAATAGCTCCCCGCCGACATACTATTTTTAATGCTTTATCGGTGGGATCTCTTGATATTTACGAGGTTTCAGCGTCTGCTTAGCAGCTTCAATTACCCGCGTTTATTATTAACGAGGATATTTTTGCGTGACGAGCCGTTCGTTTATTTTTTCCGCGAAGGTTGTCGTTTTGCAAACTTTGCGCTCAATTGAATTAATGTTCATGATTTTTATTCTTTCTCTGTAAAATTTACTGCTTATGACTTTCTTCGTGGTAATAAAAAGGACTTTTTTCTTGTTGGGACGGGATAATCGTTGGGAAAAATGCTGGTATGAATTACAGCTCGAATGTCCGATAATTGTGTATATAATAAAAGCAGCGCCCTCGATTTGCGCACAGTGAGTAATCAATGCATTTCCTGAACTTACCGCGGACGTAATCCAATATCCCCCTGCAATTTAAAAAAATCACTTTATTAATAGACGCTTGAACGATGTCTATCTTCATTAAAAATAGTTTTTTTATATTATCCAATGGATCCACCGAGTAAGCATTAAAAATAAATACCTATCCTTCTAATTAATTTTTTATTTTTATACCAATAGATTCGATAAAATTAAAAAAAAAAGAGAGGAAAATAATTAAGTATGATTGATCGACGAAGTTTTGAATATAATTTTTCTGAAGAATACCACTTCCCTGCGCCCAGTACAATCGAACGGAAACCATCAAGACTCACACACATTAATATTTTTCTATATTTACAAAAAAAAATCACACGATTTTTAGTTGATAAGGAAATTATAAGGAGAGGGTGGAGGGGCTTTTGATGTACTAATAATTTAAGCGATACCTGGATATATTGTCGAACATGTGGATCTGATTGCAATTGGCTTTTAGCGGAGAAATCGAGGGACTCGACAGGAGAGAAAAAGAATCGGCGCGCCATGTCCAACGAGAGGATCAAGATGTTTTTCGCGGTATTCTCTCAATCTCTCTCAATCTTTAATTCCTGTCTCTCTCACTTCTTTTATATGCAAAAAAAACGTCAAGCATAAGTCGTACCGATGTCTCTCCTCTGCATACTCATAATTCCTATTGTGGACACGATCGATATTTATCACACACCGTACGACGCCTTCCTTCTTTTCTCTCTTATACCTTCTTCTCTTATTCTTTTCTTTTCGTTTTCGTTTTTTATACTTCGTCGACGTCTGCGCGGGATTATCCTTTTTTAATTAATACTTGATTTTATTAATTAACATTTGAGAGAAATTACTGTTGCCAATATTACACTTATGATAATCTATATTTTTTATAAAGAGAAATAGAAACTGGCAGAATTTTTTTAATTAAAGGATGTAGACCTAAGACTTTGTGTCTTGATGTTAAAATTAAAATTTTTTAAAAAATAGCAAGCATAGTTTTTTCAAAAATATTATTTTTACATTTAAGGTTTTCTTTTTAAAAAATTATTTGATATTTTTCTAACTTCGATACCATGAATCGAATTAATTTCGTTAATAAAATTTCTTGTTACTCTTAATTTTGCGTAAATGTAAGTTTCTTTCACCTCGTTTATTTATTCAACGAATGAGCAGAACAGCGCAAGATAATTGGTAAACACAGAGTGTCTAATTTAGCGTATACGGCGAAAGAAAAAAAAAGGATGATCCCGCGCGCGAAAACATGTATGCCGAATGTACGTGTGTTTACACGTCCACACACAATATATGCGTGCGCATGAGTGTCTTCTCTTTCTCTCTTTGTCTGCCGCGTAAAAGTACACACACGCCACACACGCGGCTCCGGGCCGAGCCGATCGACTGGTTTTAATAAAAGGGGGGATCCCCGAACGAGGCGCGGCGACGGCAACAAAAAAAAAAAGAGAGAAGGGGGTTGAATCGTAACGACCCGTCGCGCGGTCGCCAATTTCACCGTCTCTTTTTCTTTCGCACCCGTTCGCTTTTTTCTCCGCACCGTCGGGACTTTTTCCATTTTCCTTTTTTCCCCCTTTTTTAATCCGAATACGAGATCGCGAGCCCGCGACTGTCGCTTCGGTTCCTAATTTATTTATTCTCGCTTGATTGCGATTGTTTAATTTGGGGGACGGGAACATTAGCGAGGGGAGAGGCGGGGAAAAAGCGAGTTCTTGCAAAATAGCGGCGATACGAGAACGAGCGGCACGTGGCGGCGGCCGCCACTCCAATAAAGAAAGTTTCGCGCGCACGCGTTACACTTTTTCTCGTTAGACCAGCTCTCGCTCAGCTTTCTCGGCCCGCGCCCCGAATCTCACCCCTCCGGCGATCGATGCGCCGCGTGCGCCCCCCCCCCCCGGCCGTCGTCCGGAAATTCGGCCGTGACGCGACGTGAAATTTTTTTTTCTTTTCGCGAGGAGTCAAATGCCGCGGTATCGAACTATCACCGTCTGACTATACCCGCACCTCTACTACTTGCGCCGCACGATAAATTAGTTTAAATGAAATTTCACTTTAATTATAGAGTAATTACATAGATAGTTTATAAAGTCGATTTTCATCGTATTAGAGTAAATCTAATTAATTTATTTTTAAAATATAAATTTAAATTTAATTTTCTTTTATTTCTTTAGTAAAGTGAAATATACTAAATTTAATTAATTTTAATTTACTTTATTTCTGCAATCGACTAACTTTATAAAAAAAAAATTGCTATGTAATTTGAGTGTTACTTCACTTTAATTGATTTAACTTTGTTGCGAGTATGGAGGTTGCATTCGCCACACATTCTTTGACACCTACATTGGTTGGAAGCTGTAAGCTTGCAATTTACACGAAGAAACTGCGTGTCTCTGTCTTTCTGTTTCTTTATCATATTCATCTTCTATGTCCTCTATATAACGTTTTTCTGTGTCACTTGTCAGTCTCTCTTGTAAACACTTTACTGTAACAGCACAGCGCATTGTGTGTGTGTGCGTGTGTCTCGTCGTTGAGTACGCTGCTGCTCATAGACACTTGTGTGTACATTTACCTCATGTTTTGGGATTTGGTGTTCTTTTCACATAAATTTTAGGGTCGGCCACCTACACGAAGTCTCGAATATTACACTCCCGAAGTATGAACCAGTGAAGTATTCACTACGTCTACCTTCTAAACAGAAACTTTCATTACGCCCTTCTTTAGCATCAAATTATAAATAGAAAATTTCTTACTCAAATTTTCAAAAAGTAACTATTTTATTTAATTGGAAAAAACTTGTACGTAATTATTTTAAAAAAATATAAATTTGAAGGCATAGTTTGTGAAACTTTTCTGATTCAAATTTCGTCAGCGCCCCAAAAAAATGACACAGCCCTACTCGAAGGAAATCCTCGCAGCATCGCACACAAAGAGCAATTATACAAAAGGAGAGCGAGCTAACGACTCGAGAGGCGGAGGCATCGCTCGCCGGCTGCGTATTAATTTCTCGTTCGGCTGTTAAATCGATGTCGACGCCGGGTAGAGCCTCTCGCCCGCTCGTAAAACACCGGAGGCGCGTCGGGCCGAAAGCGATGCTTCCGCGCTTTGGAAACATTCGAAAAACAAAAAAAGTCCAGCGGATCGTACACACAGACACACACTCAGTCACACGAACACCAAGTCAGGAGCAACGATCGCTTCGTTAATCGAGCAAACTGTGCTTTGGCTGCGCCGCCTGGGCGGTTCCGCGCCCATTGTCCCTACCCCCGTTCCCCGAGCATTTTCTCGAAAGGCGATCCGTTGTATGATGTGCAATGGAATGTGCTTTACTTTGTTATGTGTAAATCGATGTCCTCGACTGCGCTGGTAAGGAGATACTTACGCTTTGGAAGAATCGAAAGGGGAGGGCGAACAAAAAGAGACGAGTCCGAATTCGCGCAGAATTTCCCAGTGTTTTGCGCGAGCTTCGAGAAGAACGTCACTTTGGCAGTTTGAGGGCGCAGCGGGGGGTTCGCTTTCCTACAGACACGTGCACGTACACGCAGACTCGCGAAAAGAAAACGCAACGCACGAGCGAGCACGAGTGTACTTCGTCAGGAGAATGCTGCTCGGCTATGTGTGTTTACACGTACACACACGTCACGAGGGATGTGCTGAGGATTTTTTGGAATCCCGCCATCGAGATAAAGGGGGGGACGTCGAAATGCTAAACGCCCGAAGTAGCGCACGATCAATGGCCGGGAGAACAAATATTTTCGACGCTTTAACACTTTATATCGCTGCGGTATCAGGGCCGGACGAAATCACGCATCGTCACATACTGTCGAACAGCAACACACTCGTAAATCAATATTTTTCTCGCTTATCGACTTACACACGAGTAATTAAAAATCTCGACAGAAAAGACTCGGTAATACACGCGTGTGCTGATAAAATAGATAATGAAAAGAAAAAATTGTTTGGATGATAAAAAAAAGCAACAAGAAACGAAAATTTGGATCTACTGTAGGGAAGGGGTACTACCAGCACGGTACGCACAACGGTCACGATGCGGGGGAAGCGATGACGAGCATCGAGTATAACGGCCACCGGCACGCGCCGCGCAAAGAGGAGAGCACCCTCGTGCGCAGGAGCTTCCGGCGCAGCGGCAACGAGTGGCGAGCGGACAGTAGGAGGTGCGTCCAACCGGTTCCAAGGCTTTTTTATTTCTCAAAAAGCAGTTTTTTCACTACGGGTTTCTGCTTTACCGGCCTGCCGGTTTACCGACGGTCGGTAAAGCAGGGCGCGATTTTTTTTTTCGCCGTAGAGCTTCATATATCACAGCTAAAGTAAAATTTTTTCGTAATTATTATTTTTGTGCTGAACAAAATTTTTTTAAAAGCCGGTGCTCGTTAGCTTGAGAATAAAAACATTTGTGAAAGAGAGAAAAAAAAAAACGAAAACGGTTCAAAGGTTCACGGAGCGAAGGGGGAAAAAGACGGTGCGATTTCACGGTGGGACCAATGCCGGGGGCGACTCGCTGGAGGATTGGTCCTGGGAGGCGGATCGGCAGGGTAGCCAAGACAGCGCGACCAAAGATTCCGGCATAGACACCTCGAGCACCTTCACGAGCAGTGAAGACAGCAACAGGGGCGACCTGCCCAAGGTACGCGCGTCACACGTCAAAAAACGTTGCTCCTAACCATATCAAATGCCACTCTCTATCGACTCTTCGACGATCGATCGGCGCTATACCGGTTTCACCATGTTTTTTTTTCTTTTACTCATATATAACATTTACATTAACACACGTGCGCATTCCATCGTATTTTTTTTCTCATCCGGACGATCGGCGGTGACGTCGATTGGCGTCGATTTTCCGCGGGATCGAGCTTCCAATATAATAATTGGAGTAATGCATAACATTTAAATATTCTCGAGCGCAAATCGACGTCGCGCTCAGTCGTCAAGTAGTGTACACAATAGAATCGTCAATCGTTCTAGTACTGAGTTTTTTCAAGTAGATGCTAGGAACAGTTGTGAATACAATATAAAAACCACTCGCATGCTCGACTAAAATGCGGAATAATTGGATCCATTGTGGCTCAGCGATGAATAAATTATAAAGTTCGCTCGGACGACGAATCGTTAACAAAAGATCCTTGGGATCCCGAAAAAAATATAAAAATAAACATCGATGTTTATGGAACTAAGAGGACCGCGGTTTTTATCGTCACGTATGTGCCGTCAAATTAGTCCAGCAAGTGGGTGATCGCCAGGCTTTTTCGATCCGTAGGGCGCTTTACTGAGTGAATGCAAGGTTCTTCTATAAACTACTTTTAACCGCTGTTTAAGTAAAGCATTACAGTTTTTACCGAAGTTGTTTATCATCTTGTACAAAAATCATCATTATCTATACATTCAACATGTGAATCAATATTTTCCAGTAATCTAGGTAGGGAGGATGTGAAGTAACGTCACTCATTCACATTTCGGGGCTGAACGTTTTTATGTCTGTATACATCAGCTGTACGATAATAATTATAAACCCCCTCCCTTAGGTAGATCCACAGATTTTGATGATAACATTGAGTAAAGTCAGTAAATTCTTCGAATCCCTTTGTATACAATAACTGTCAAAAATTGAGAAAAGTGTATTTATATAACCATCCATATTATTCATGCTGTTTTTGTAATCATAAATAATCGATTACATGTATATCTATATACTATGATCTTGCATGATGCTCGAACTGCAGCTAATATATATACTCTGTGTGTAGGTGTGTACTGGATGCATTGTACTTATGTGTGCGGCATATAACTCCTTTAAACATAAATCCACTTTAATGTAACCCCGCATGGCATGATTTCTATATGTAAAAGCTCTTCACTGTGTCTGTCATCTGAATATCCCCCGCTTGCTTCTTCCTCTATTCTCACCGTAGTGACTTCATTGTTTTATTTCCATACAGTATATCCATCCCTCTGCGGAGTTTTTCGCTCGTGCTAAAGTTAGACAACCCGGGGGTCAAGTCCCTCTCGACTTTAGAACCGAAAAAAATTATCCGACGCGGTCGTTGCGTGACGCCGGGCAATAATTTGTAAATCGACCCTCGACCGCACGCTAGAGCATCGCTTTCCAATCAATTTGCAAAGCATCCGAAGGCCGTGTAGAGCCCCGCGGTGTCCGAATCCTTAGCACTGAGCGAGCACTCCGCAGCGAGCGCCATCTACGCATAGTTAATGAATGTGCGAACAAAAAAAGTTGAAAGAAAGAATTGCGTACCAATGTGGGCCCTGTTTGCGGGCGGTGTGATGCCGATAGCATCCGTCGCCCTGGCAGGTGAGCGGCGACGGCAGCAAGTTGATCGGGCGCATGATTCTGCGCAAGTCGTCAGGGGGCCCGGGCGCGAGCAGTAGTAGCATACTGGGCCTCAAGGTCGTCGGGGGCAAGCTCCTGGAGGACGGCTCGATGGGCGCACTCATCGAGAAGGTCAAGAAAGGCAGCCCCGCCGACGTCGAGGGACAGCTCAGGATCGGTGAGCAGGATTATCACTCACTTCTTCAACTCTTCCTCTACTCTTCTTCTTCTTCTTCTTCTCTTCTTCTTCTCTTCTTCTACTACTTCTTCAGTCTCTTTTTTTGATTTCTACTACTTTAAATTTTCTAAAATGTTTCGTTAAAAAATATTTGTATCTTTCAAGAAAATAAATGAAGAATAAATTAATGTTACTGGACCTAAAGGATGTTTTTAATAAGAGATATATAACATTCTATATTTCATCATTATAATGGCTTTTAAATAAACAGTTGTGTTTTTAGTCATTGTATTTCATTTTCATGCCTCTAAAATATTGTGCCATTAATAAAATGCATGACTAAGGCTTATGGTAGTTGTAAATTTTAGATACACATAATTTAAGTTAAATAAATTAATTTCGTTGAATAGAATTTTTAGAGATAGCAGATTGCAAATTTCGTCAATACATTTCAGAAATAATTGAAGCACTTAGAAAATATTTATGTAGGGTACTTTTGAATCGATGATTCAGCCTTGCAATCATACTTTATTTATATCTCTTTTTGCATCATTTCCGTTTTTAAATTAACCATACTTTTTCATTTTTACTAAGCACTTTCGAAGTTTACTCAAGTCTACTTTACCGACCGAAATCCAACAAGGGGTTCTTACTTTTGTGATTACCTTTTGGTACTTAACAATAACCCCTATATCTGCTAGATAAGTCACACTGGTTTAATAAATCGAGATTTATTTATATCGATTGAATTCATAGATAAAAATATATTGTTCTAATTAAATCCCGTGTGATCTAACTACAGGTATCAGAGAGCAATTTTCACTGTCGGTATAGTTCAATGTATGATGGGAAATGACTAGAAAAGTACATCAATAAATAAATTTCGTTATACATTCGTTCTAAAATTTGCTCTCTGAAAAAGTGTACATGTATCGGTCGGCAAAGCAGATCCCCCTAAAAGCCCCCCCAAAGACCAGCGTGAAATTGACCGTGTTAAAAATCACCGGCACACCCGCGTGTAGGGGACGAGGTGCTGCAGTGGAACGGCCGCTCGCTCCAGGGCAAGACCTTCCAGGAGGTCTGCGATATAATAGCGATGTCGCGGATGGAGCCGCAGGTGGAGCTGGTGGTGTCGCGCGACCTCAACGCCACGGCGCACGTGCCGATGATGAGCGAGAAGACGGGCCCCACGGCGGCGACGATGGGCCCGGGACACCCCCAGGGCATCCCCACGCCCCGACCGGGTAGCCCGAACAGAGGCGGCGCCCTCACCCCCATGGCCAGGGGGAGGTACATCGCCCAGTCGCAGTGGCGGCAGAAGCACGACGTCGTCCCGCTGCCGCAGCAGTCCCATCACAAAGGTGAATAAACGATACGTTGCACTCTGTCTTCTATGTCCCCCTTGTTTATCTTTTTTTATCGAACGGTTTTTTCTCATCCATACTTCACTCTTCACATTATAGTTTCTCTTCGCGGGGCTAGAGGAAATACTGATATTTGCACGTGTTCGCTGTTTTCTTTTCATTTTATTGTACTACATTGTTGATCATGACATCTATAGACGTTCATTTTATTTTTTAAATTCTGTTATTTATATATCTGGATAAAACGAATCTCAGTATTTTCAGCCTCGCCTCTCGCGCTTTTCATGCGCATCCGCAGAAGTGTTTCGTGTGTAATGGAAAACTTTTTTAGTCCATTTGAAATCTGTACGCTTGCATTTACAGAATAAATTTTTAACGAGATACTTTTTTCGCCGATGCTATTGAAAATCCATTCTATTGTACAACTGAACGTAGTATGAAAAGATACGAGCAATTACACTTTTTTAGAGGACATTTTCAGTCGACTAATTGAATTGTTAAAAAAATTCCTCTATCTTTCATACCGATCGATTTGATTTACAAGTTAATGAAGACGCTATTAATTATTTGTTAGTTGTCCTATTTAAAACACTGATTTACTTATTTCCATAAAATGTGGATTAGAAGTTAATGCATAAAGTATTATCCTAATAATAAAAACATTTTTTGCACGATTACTTAAAGCAATAATTAGTTTAACAAAGGAATAGATGAAAGACCTAGCCGTAGAGTTGAAATTAGTTAATTGTGCGTCTTAGTTATCTTTAAGAATAAATAAACCCCTTTTATAGCTAATTCGAGAGGACAGCAATATTGTCACAGATTATATGATGTTTCGCATTCCAGGTCTTAAGAAATGTATACTCTGGGGTAGGCACACTTTTGAAAGTCAAAAATTACTTTAAATTAATTATCTATCCATGTTTCCGACACCTTGATATTTTTTTTTGTCAATGCAATAGTCGATGTTCCTTCAGTCTCCTTATATACGTTCACGTTTAAAACTTTTGTACATCTCTTTGCCTTTTTCATACATGTGTGCACAACATTGCAAAAGTCAAAGAGTACGATTATCTCGCAGTTTCCCTCGTTCTGCATTTCGATATTTAACAAACTATAAATATATGATACATATATATACCATGAATGCAGTCCCGGTTCATTCGTTTCCTGAATGAAATTTTGCTTATACATAAATATAATTTTTCAGTGCTTTGCATTACGTACACACGATTATTGATGTTTTAATGATATAAATATATTTTTACATTTTATATATATTTATAAATTTATATAGAATATGAGAGAGATATGACGTATTAACGTGATAATGTAGATAAAAATGTAGAAAGTAGTACCAATGCACCCCTCAAAGCTGTTTTTTTTTACACGTAATCATTTATGAACTAGTTCATACTTTTATGGGAGCAACAACCAATGTGTGATATAGCATATCACGATATTTGTTTATAAAAAAAAATTTGAAAGAAAATAAACGAATTATTTATTTAATAATTTAAGAAATAGAATTTGACAAAAAGGAACTATTCTTTGCAAAGTGACTGTTAGCAACCTTGATAATGTGCTTCTGGTGCCAGAATTCTAAAATTCTTGTAGTCGTTATCCTTGAACGCATCGCAGTTCTTGGCAATGCCAAAAACCCGATTAACGATTTAACATAAAATAAAGGAATGAAAACAAATGATGGATTATTTCCCTTACATACTAAGCCATGTGTCTATATATTGACTCCTTTCGATGGTATAAACAATAACTATCACGATACTGTGCACAGAAAACAATGGTTTGATCCATCCACACAATTCACGTTTGAATTTGTAAAAAGTATATATATAACATAGCCCCATACATATCCCTGTGGTGTGTAAATAATTACCAACTTTCATTTTAATTTTTTAAATGTACAGATAGTTTCGAACTCATATATTTTTTTTTATCTAACACTCTGTTTATCCAAGATTGCGATGCTCAGTGTATCGTATACCTGCCACGTGTGTAAATTAAACCCCAGAAGCAAATGAATGTTGCGATATATATACAACTCGCGCGCAGTGTCATTCGGTATATAAAACAAGGTGTACCCCTTGGATGCACTGGTCGATCCCCCGCTCCGTTGTTCTCCGTGCACAGCCGCCCGTACGAGGCGCTAAGGTTTTGACTAACTCGGCGATTTGTGTTCAAATCCGGCAAAACGCAGAGCTGTACGACGCGCGGGGCAACAAGCCGTCGGTGCTGGTGACGTCGCCGGGCTCGCCGGACCTCTACGCGAAGAACCGGGCGATCAGGGGAATGTTCCGCCACCCCTCCGTGGCCCAGCAGAGCGTGGGCGGCAGCGTGGGCGGCAGGCTCCAGGTGAAGCTCAGCTTCGACGCGAGCGCCCTCCAGCTCGTGGTGACGCTCGTGTGCGCGATGGGCCTGACGCCGCGCAGCAACGGCCAGCCAAGAAGTTCCTACGCCAAGATTTACCTGCTTCCTGATAGAAGGTATGCTTGCACACTTTTCTTCTTGTATATTTCTGTCTTAATCCATTAGTCAACTGTCTTATGTATACACGGAAAAAAAGATTGGGTTTGACGGTAATACATTGGTATGAGTGCAGCAACAATACCAATTGCTGTAGCAACAATATTGTAGTCATAAAAACAAAATAATTGTAGAAGGTAACCTGCAATCTAACCTTCTGGTACAGCTGAATAAGTCAGAATCTTATATAATGTTGTCATGAAAAGGTTGTGACTAGGTCGGTAAAACAGTGTTTAATGCTAGGTTATGTCTGATTTTACACAAAAACTTCTAATTATACAATAGTTTTCCAATGTTACAGTTCGTAAAATGAATGTAAAATTCTTTTTAATATAAAAAGTTTAAAATACTTCTCTTTTAACAATAGAGATTATTACATGCAAAAACGAACAGGAAACATTCAGAAATACTGCTGTATTTTCTTGAATCTATTCCTACTTCTTTTTGCTTGCATTAAAAAATTGAATTGGCAATGTATACGGAAATTAAAGTATCAAATATCAAAAGAATAAATCTACGCGAAAGTAGTGATAATAGAATTAAGTCAGCCGGCGGTTGGAGTGTGGGAAGGTGAATTGTAACCTTTAAAAATGTCTGCAGCGAAAAGTCGAAGAGGCGAACGAAGACACTGGCGAACACGAACGAGCCGCGATGGGACCAAACCTTCGTCTACAGCGGTATCAGGTGGTCCGAGCTGAGGCAGCGCTCGCTCGAGATCACCGTCTGGGATTACGGGAGATACGGTGCCAACGACTTCCTCGGCGAGGTCATACTCAGCCTCGCCGCTTCCTCGCTCAACGACGAGCTCGAGTGGCATTATCTCGTGGCCCACGAGGAGCATCGCCAAGCGGGGTAAGTGCTATCCGGCCTCTTTATTATACTTCTGCACACGCACGCGTTTCTTCGCTTCTTATACGTCACACATTCTATTTTCCGCTCTCTGGACTTTTTTTTATTATTTACCGCTGATTCGAAATAATTCTGCCGTTTATTTTAAGGATTAACCGAGGCGATAGAATTTAATAAGCTGAAAAGTTATTTTAAATGTCTGGAGTGTGTATAACTTTGATGGAAGATTCGGAGAGAGAATGAAAGTCGAAGCCAAGTCGAAATTGTGCCAATCTTTGGCTGATGAGAAAGACACTCTGGGGATAGAACGGGGTAGTCTCTTAGGCATTGGAAATCGAGGTTATGGCTGAAATTTTGTTTTTTTCATTAAAACAGAGTGACTTTTTGTAATAAGCGAAATAAGTGATCTGTATAAATTTAAGACGAGGATGTGATGAATAAAAATGTAAATTTAAAAAGTAGTCGATGAAAACAAATTTGCTAATTAAATGTTTGAATCCGTAGCTACTATCAAGACACGACGGACGACGTCGTGACGACGCCGGGTGATTGTCACCTGAGCCCACCGTCGACCACATCGAGACTGAGCGACTCCGACACGTCGGAGTGCGACATTACCGACTGCGACGGCTCGAGGGAGCACAGGCGAACGGCCGACGGGGCCAGCATCAGCAGCATCGGCAGCTCTTCCAGGTGAGAATCGCACCTGCCCACTTCGACAAAGCACCGCTGACCGACTATGAAGTTGTCGGATGTTCGAGAATTAAGAAACGGCTCGAGCGAACTCTTTGTCAGTAAACTCACAAAAGTAAAATTTAAACTTGAAAAAGAAGAGAGTAACACCGAGAAACAAACAATTGATTAATTTTCTTTGGTTTGTTTAGTTTTTCTTTTATCTGATTTAAAGGACAATGTACAGATTTTAATTTCGACAACTATATTATTTATTCGGCGAAGTAATGTCTGCGGTCGAAAATTTTGAGACAGGAGCCAAACTACTACGGATTCTTGCATATCTTGCCATCGTCTTGGCTCAAATACAAAATTACTTTGACCTATGGGATATATTTCCACTGACGCAAACGCGACCTTTTTTGCAGTCTGGTACAATGACAGATGTTCAAACATTCTCTCCATTGTATAAAACAATTATCGAAAAATTTCTTGTGCACTTAGTGGTTTTAAACAATAAATTAGGTAGGATTAACAAGGATCGATCACTTTATTTATAGACCGAGCAAGTGATTCACGCGAGCCGCGCGCCGCACGGGGGGTTAAAGTTTTTCGCGGGACATTAATCATCCAACGCGTCGTTCGTGACTTTACTCCTGCGCTAATAATTATGCAGATCTGTTAATCGTGCCGGCGAAATGAAGCTAACTTGTCTGTGCTCTCGGGGCAACTCGTTATTAAATCGGCCGAATTTTTGGTGAGCATCTTCAGTTTATCAGTGACACTTTAAGGTTCCTCGTTATTTCACTTGCAGTAAATGCGATTTCTCGTTGGCAGTGTACTCTCACTCGCAAATTGTAATAAATTAAAATGAAAATAATTAATCTTTCGTCCAATTAAAAGCGAATAAATACGCCGACCGATAACCGTCAATTACTCGTTACGATCGTTAAAGTGGAATAATTTTTCAAGAAGCAATGCGCAAAGAAAAAATGCGATTCTTCTGTTTAGCGCAAATATTTTCCGCTCGCATTCCACGTCAATGCCGAAGGAATAAGCAGAAAGAGAGCAGTTATTAGTACTTACCGCATTATGTAAGTAGATAAGTCCAGATTTGGTCAGCCAGTCCACTGGCGCGCACACACTCGCGGTCCGCGCTGCATTCGGCAGCGAAAAAAAAGAAAGAGAAGAAAAAATCGAGCGAGACTAGCATCGACCGGCTTGGCTCGCGAACGGACGGTCGAAAAATTCCGGCGGGCAACTGCGCTCTCATTGGAAAAATCGTCGGCGGGATCCGCGGCGTGAGGTCGCCCGCTAACATTGTCACTCTGACGTAAGCCTCGCCGCTCGTGCACTACTATAAAAGGGTCTAAGAAAGAGCGAAAGAGCGCGGAGAGGGTAGGAAAAAAAAGAGGAGGGAAGGGAGAGAGAGAGAGAAAGGGTGTAACGACGGACGGCGGGGTGGAGGCAGGGGCAGGAGAGAAACAAGGGAGAAGAGAGGGCGAGGCGTGCAAGCCAAGTTATAAAACTGGGCAACAAGCCAATTGACATACCAGTTGGCCTGCGACCGCCGTCGGCTGCGGATCGGCTCGCCCCTTCCTCCCTCGTCTCTCTCTTGCTCTCCTTCCCCGTTCTTTTCCTCCCTTCAGTTCTCGTCCGTCGATCGCGGCACGCCGATGCCGCGGGAAAATGTGCGCCTTCGCCGGGTCTCGCAGTGACGCGATGACGTCCTACGATTATTACCCGTGAGTGCCGTCGACACGTTGTGGGCGAAGAGAAAGAGAGAGAGAAAGAGGGTGGCGGCTAGCCTCGTTTATTTTGCTCTTAATCGCCGGATTAATCTGCGGCTGTCGTCGCGCCTCGCTTCAACGTGCTTTTTTACTGTTGTACCTTCTTTACGCGCTTTTCTGCGATTGACGATCAAGTCTTACGTTCTTCGAATGATCAGAATTGTTTTTATGTGTTTTTAAGTGTTTTTGTTTATTATTGTTATTCAAGTGCGCTAAAATTTGTATAAATTAAATTGCGATCGAACGGAAATATCTTACAATGACAGTTGTAGTTTTTAAGAAATGATTGTCTATCTTGGATGATAAGTATGCGCGAATTTGAATTGCACCTTATTTATTGCAGTATTTTAAGTAATCGCACGCAAACTTTAAATGGGTGATTCTGTGAAAAAAATGTAATATTTGTCGTGTAGCTAACCCTCTCCCTCATGGAATAGAGACGATTTCTCGCAATTTATAATTTTACTACCATTCTAAAATAACTTATGTTTTATATTTATAACAAATTGTAATTATCCAAATAATTAAAAAATCTTAGTTTCACAAAATATTCGAGAAATCTAGGCGAGCAATATAACTTTTTCTTCTAGAGAATCACCCACGCAGAGAAATGCAAAAAATTCGATCTTTGTGCCAAACGATTTGCGCAGCACCGTAAGTCATTTCAAAATCGCCGGGAATAAAAAGAAAGCAACATCCGCATTAAGAGTAACGTCGGTTCATATTCCCACATCGCGTCTCGCGTCCGCGCCGTTCATACACTCGCCGTTGAAAAATGCACGCCAAAGTGGCGATAATTCAGTCGGGGACCGGTAGTACCTCACCGGGCCGCGCACGTACCAGCCTCCCCCGATCGGGGATATGATTTAAAAAGGCGCCGCATTTCGCATGCCGTCGCCGCGCTGGCACGCGTAATTTTCGACCGCCTCCCCCCCGCTCCGGTGCGGGGGAGGAGTGTTTGAAAAGCGCGAAATCCGTGATTCGCCTGACAAAGCGGCGGTACGTATAACAATGATATAACGGGAGGGGGCGGCCGAAAACTAACGACTGCATTTTCCCCGAAGACGCGGCCGTCCGCGGCTGCTGCCGAGCGATGCGGCAGCGAATGCGCCGTAGTCGACCTAACCTAACGCGACCTAGCCTCGTCTCTCTCTCTTTCTCTCTTTCTCTGTCTTTTACTATCACTATGGCTCGCTCGCTCTTTCGTATTTGGACGGGGAGGGTGGGGGTGAGTGGGCGGGGGTGGGAGTAGCGCGGACTCGCTTCTTTGGGAGAGCCGAGAGGCTATCTGCACATATTTAATAAAACGTTCAATATGGCCTAATGGGATAACTCAAGCGGGTTTCGCGGCGGTTGCATTGATAAATCCATCCGGCGACGGCGGCGGCGCCCCGTTCGACGCGCGCCGACTCGCTAAGCGGCCGTGAGCCAGCCGCCCCGTCGTGTGCCATTAGTCGCGTGCGAACCGCAAAACGTGCCCGTCCTGCTTTTGCCGATGCACGATGCCGACTTTTTACCCCGCTGCCGGTTTAAGGTGCTAATACAGTTTTCTTCGTGTTTTTTACTTATTCTCTTTTTTATTACTTTGTTTTATTAGATGTCGCGTTAAAGAAATTTTGATTTGCGTGGTTGTAAATCAGTAGTAACAGACAGTTTCGTGTGTGAATTATATGAATAATAATTGCGTGAAAAATGTTAGGACTTTAAATGTGCTTTTAAAATAAAGTGATTTAATATGTAAAACAAGTTGTTAATGAAGTTTTTAAATGCAAGATAATTGATCAGTAATGATAGCATAGTCTTGTACTTAAATTAAATGTTAATTTGAAAAAAAATATTGTGAAATCAGTTTTTCGGTGTTAATTTTTTATAAAATTGTGTCATCAATTTGTTTTAGAAATAATAAGGGATAGTGCATTGACCTACAGTACTTGTAATGTATCAGTAGTCAAGGTCGATTTTGGTCAGACTGGAAAATTTTAAGTTTAAATTTTTATTTCAAAATAAATTTTGTGTTCATTACACTCGACTGATAAGAACTTAGTGTGCGAAAAAGATAATTATTGCTTCTATTGAATTCAGTACAATAAAATCGGGAACAGAATATTTCAGTTGAAATAGTAAAATGTTCAGTCAAAAGATATTCTTTTAGTCACCAGTTAAGAAAATCAGTGTTACGACTTCTGATCGATGAAGAGTTTAAAATGTCTTAGACTTATAATCCAATTTCTGAGCGAGAAAAAATCACACACGCGGAAACTTGTGAACTTGCACAAGAAACAAAACTGAATGTCACGCGAAGGCGAATTCACTAGTGTCAGTGGAAATATGTCCCCAAGAAAACCACCTACTATATCTTCTCTCTAAAACTATTTTTCATTTTTTTTAACGACTTAAAAAGAAAAAATAATAGGCGATAAACTAATTTTTGATTTTACTTTTTAATTCTGTGCTTTTTCATTTACTTTTTAGGTTTCATAATATGCCGCCAAATTATAAGCGGTACGATTTCTCTATATTCTATTTTTCTTTCATTAATCACGCAGTCATTGTATCCGTTAAAATTTGTCTTGTTTTATGTTCGCCATTAGGTATTTTTTAGACTACTTAGCACAAACACACTGACACTTGACTATAAAATATAAGAACAACAAATTTTTTTACATATCTTCACACGTTTATCGTTAGATTTAATTACCTAACCATAGTGAGTCGATGCTCGAATCGAAGAATTAAATTAGGATACGATTTGCTTGAGATTCGATTGAAAACAGATTTGTTCCGAGGCGGAAAGTCGTTAGTGGTTTTATTTTCTGTTGTCCGCTAGAAAAAATAAAGATAAAAATAAAAATAAATCATGCGCGCCGTAGTGCCACTGCTTTACATGCATCAGATCGATGAAATAGAATTTAAAGTAGCTTTACAAAAGACCGAGCGCCGCGGCTTCTTAGATGGGCTTTAAACAAACTTAGGAGCAATGCGTTGTGTTTACGCTGTATACGTTACACACAGGCATCGACGCTGAAACGCACGCGCGAGGATAATTCAAGTGGCGATGTCGTGCGTTCTTCGATTGAAAGCGGGATATCGTCACGTTACGAAAGAGTTCGCTGCCTCTGCGTCTTTTTTTTTTTAGAAATGCGGTCGCTCGTGGAGTGGCCCTCGCGACGGATATGAAAAAAATTTTTTATTTTCCCAGTGGCTTCAAGAGGCACGGCAGCGGACTTTTTTATCACTAGTTTTATATATATGTGACACTATGATATCCTCCACAATTTTTTTTAAGTAATGTGCCTATGCGAACAGTCGAGAGATTCACTTACTATCTTAGCATTTTGAATTGAATTAGAATAAAGTGGAGCAGACCGATGTGGTCTATCGATTTCTGTAACTGAGTCTCTTTAAAAAGATTTTATAATTCGTTGCGCCAGATTATTAATGGATGATTTTTAAGTTATCGAAAAATAAAAAGTTTCTATTTGTTTTATATTATTTGAGTTAATCAAAAATGTAAGTCAGGTCTTCTTTGAAGTTAAAATTTAACGCAGTTTGTATGTACAAACATTCAGCATTAAAAATATCTTTTAATTTAAAATTACTCACTCGTTTATATCAAAGGAATTATTTAAAATAAAGGATATGTCAATTGTTTAATTATAAAAGTATAATCAGACGAGTATACCCAGACATACATCCGTCAATAAATGTTTTTTCATACTTTACTTGATGATAAAATTTTTATATTTTCATTTAAACAAATTATTTTATCGATATTCTACATTTTATATCATAAAATCAAATTTTAAAAACAAATATCCAAAGATTTAAAAATCATCCATAAAACAACACCCAAAAGCATAGATGCGCATCAGTGCTCAAGCCCGAAACAGCCTTTCCCAAAAATCCCTCGATGTGGACCTTCCCCCCACACACACCGCCACCCGCACGACGTCGCGCGCAATTCACCAAACTAATGTAAAAAAAACGATGCACGCGACACGACTTTGCTGGAGCAGCCACTATTCCAGCCCGCCGCCGGAGAAGGAGCTGTGCGTCGACGGCGAGCACCGCAGCCGCAGGGACATGTCGCCGCAGGGCAGGAAGCGCGCGGCCCTCATGAGCTCGCGCGAGCAGCCCGCCTCCATCTCCGGATACCATCATTACCGAAAGGTCAATTTCCGACAGTTCTCCGTATGTACTATCCACTGTGTTCTTTTTAAAGCCGAAAAGATAAACGAAACAGAACGAATTCGTCATTTGCCTGCCGCTACGACAGTTTCACACCAGAAGTGGCTTGTACCATTTGCATGAATCACTTCTTTCATGTTGTAAAATTTATTTCATTTTGCTTTGTTAAACTGTGGATTTTCACCTGTTTACAATTTTTGTATTTCATTTTTGTTTCTTATTAGTTATAAGCAAATTAAATTCTATTGATATTGCAATAAGAAAATAGAATATACAAAAAATTAACTGATAAAATAAGAAAAAGAAAACTCTGCACTCTATTGTACTTTTTAATGCATGACAAAATTTATTGTTCCATTTTTGAAAATTCACTCTAAATTTTATAACGCATGTTTCACTGCTGCAAAAAAATCTCGTTCGATTTTTCCCACCTATCCATTTATTTTAAAGCAACTCACCAAGAAAAATTTCAGCCATCCACGGAATCCATGTTCTGCACATTGAGATGAATACTTCAATCTAAAACCGCATTACCACCTTCCCTCATCCAGTACGGGTCCATAAATTTCACAATGCGCACAGAGAATAACCGTAGACGGCAAACTCACATCACCTCCTAGATCGTAGGGCCTCTAAATTTGAGGCCATCCATCATACAAAAAAAAATACTGAAAATGAATTAGTGGATCTTAACTTAAGCTGGACTGATTGTTTGCAGGACGAGCCGCACCGGGCGGCGATGTTCGGCCACAGATCCCACAGCGCCGCGCCGATGGACTCGCCGAGCCTGCGCTACCGGGGGAGGTCGCAGAGTCCCACGGGCCATCGGTCTCTCTCGCCCCCGGACCACAGATCCATCCCCTACTCGTCCGGATACATGTCGGCCAGGTACGTCTGTTCATCCGTCGCATTCGTCGCACTTCTATCAAGGCGATGACGTATCTCCGCGGAGTCAAAGGCTGGAAATTGATGGATTTTTTTTCTTTTTGTAGATTCGGATCGAGGTCCGCCACGGCGACGCCCACCGGCTCGCCCAAAAAGCGCCAACTGCCTCAGATACCAGCCAACTTGCACGCTGCCCTCAAGGAGCGAGTCGCTCAGGATTTCGAAGAGAAAATGAGGTTCATCAGACATCGAAGCCGGCCGATGCACACGTTTTACAGGAGCGGGATGGGAGGTACGAGTGTACTCGCCCGAGTTTTATAATGTTCTGCAATATTGCACTTTTTCATTTAGACCACCACAAATGTTAAAGATACTTACTGTCGATCAGTCTTGAAAAAGTTGAATATGTAGAAAAAGCAAAAGTTTCATACATAAATACTAAGATAGCAATCAAATTAAGGCAATGTAATAGTAATAACTACACAATCTTATCCTGATTTCACGATTTAATTATTAATGTTTACATTTTCATTAAATGGATCTCAGTTTCTTACATTTCTATATAAAACTTAATTGAGTAAATTACTATTGTCATTACAAATGTAATTAGAAACTTTAGTTTTTAATTGAGGCGTTTGGTTTCCGTTTATTATGAGACAATAAGTAGTTTCCGTGGTGTTGATTGTATTGCATCAATTTTTTACCCGCGTAATTTTTTAAAGTTAAGAATTTGACAATTCGAACGACTTGCAGGTTGGGAAAGGAGATACAGCGGGCTGTCGGATTCGGATCTGCCGTCGATGGGCCATGATCCGCACTCGCTGTCGCACAGCCACGTGCACAGGATGCACAGATCGCGCAGGGGCCACATAAGTCCCGAGAAGGATGTGCTGACCGACCTCGTCGACTCCGATATGGAGAGCATCGCGTCGGTCA
Organism: Eurytoma adleriae; assembly: GCA_900480045.1. Classification (NCBI taxonomy): domain Eukaryota; kingdom Metazoa; phylum Arthropoda; class Insecta; order Hymenoptera; family Eurytomidae; genus Eurytoma; species Eurytoma adleriae. The sequence goes on from UXGC01000143.1 coordinate 161,586, forward strand.
CGAGCAGTGCCTTCAGCACGCAATCCGAACGGCCGCGTGCTTCCAGGGGATTGATGTGAGTATCCCACCAAGTCAAGTCACACTAAACCACCAGACCAAAAAACCTCACCAATTTTTATACCAAGCATCGATTGCTCACCGTTACAGTACCCACACGATTTCCGACCTTACATTATAAGCGATCGGCTGGCAGACTTTTTTCTGTTTTGAATTTTTCTGTTCGAAATTTCAATTTAGATTTTGTTTCACCTTTTATTTAGGATGCATAATTCATTTATTTCTGACCCGAGTTGAAGAGAACTTTAAAGACGAGGTTTCTCGTTGTCTTTTTTGTAACACCAACTTTTGCGAAATATAAATTTAATGCTGTTATAGAGGGAAACTCACTCTATTCTTGCAAATTTTTTTTAAATCAAAGATAAAAATCGATTTGCAAAATCAAAAAGCATTCTTAACATCACACGACTTACAATATACATCAATAATTTATAACAAGTAAGAAATGCATGCAAACTCAATGTGTATCTTTTAGAAGTATCAATTTTTTTAGATGAATGAATATTTAAATATTTGACTTTAATGTTAAGTAAAATTAAGTTAGTGCATAGAAAAAAGTCTGGAAGCTGTAGCTTGCATCGAATAATAAAAGAAAGAAAAGCGAATCCCCGAGTTAAATGGACATTGGGGATTGGATTGCGTCCCTAGATATTAGTCACTTAGATATAGTCACTTAGCTCGCGCCCTGCCTGCTTAAGACTCGCTTTGGTCCCCACTCTCCCCTTAATCGTTAGTCGTCCCCCTGCGACCGTCATCTCTCTGTCTCTCTTTAAAGTAAAGTAGGTAGCCTAGTCGTATTTATTAGTTATAAAAAAAAACCGTAGCTGCACCTCCTAATGCACTGCGCCAATGTCCATTTAACGGCGATTTGAGATTGAGCAGGCACTCGCGATACAGATTTCTTTGAAAAAAATAAAAGAGCGTCCCATTCTGAGAGATAAAATAAAAATCGGGGATCGGCGCACAGTGTCGGTTGAACGGCGTTCTATGCGCGTCTCACCTTTGCTCGTCGCGTGTCTACCTTCACTCTGCAACTGCACAAAAGCTTTGTTGTCCGTCGGCGAGCGAGCGAGCAACGTCGTACCCGCCTCCCACGCGTTCGATCGACCTGGGGGCCCATCGGCCCGAGAGCATATCGAGACTGTTTACTGGCGTATGCCCAGCCTTAGCTGAGAATGGGGCCCCTTGCAACCAGTCCTAAAAACCACCCCCACCAAAAACCCCCAGACACTCGCCTCGTTCTTCTCATATACCCAACCACCCCAAGACAGTGGAACCTCATAAAACAAAAGAAAACAGATATATCATATAAATCGCTAATGAAAAAAAACGAACCCAAAGTACATTTATTGTGAGACATGAAATATGCAAAATAAAAGAAAACAAAGTTTGTTATCAAGCCAGCAGATAAACAATAATAGTTGATAATGATGGAGATGAAGAGTGGTGGTTAAATTGTCTACATGAGAAAAAATTGTTTGCAGACCGACAGTTAAAAGCGTTTTTATACCCGGTGTCGTATCCCCGATACCCCTGCCCCCTAGGCGCGCTAGGCGCAAGCACCGACTTAGGGTACCCTGCAGCGAATGCCACTGCCCGAGTACGAATCCCTGTAAGCCTAGAAGCCACCACCACCATCACCACCTGAACCACCACCTCTATCCCGGCAACAGCAAGCACAAGAGCATCAGCGGCTACCTACCTCCTCCCCCGCACCACAACCCCCTCGTACGGAGCAAGTCCGCAGTCGTGCGCTCGCTTTGCAAGAGGATGCGCGCGCCGTTCGCGCGCTCCCGCACCGTCGACGAGAGCGTGCTGCGCTACCACAGCCCCGAGACCAGCGAGTACACCGTCAGCGAGGGCTACCTACTCAAGCCGGAGGCCACCCACCGCAAGTCCGGCCGCATACCCGAGATCTACGTCGAGGACTGCCTCAGCGTCAGCTTCAACAAGCGACTGATCGACAAGTTCCGCAGGCGCTACGGCCACGACGTCCGCCTCGCCTCCTCCTCGGCCTCGGCGACGCCGGCGAGCAGCTCCGCCTCCTCCTACGGCCGGCTCCTCGCCGACCACCCGAGCACCCCACGGCCAAGCATGCGTAGACCCCTCCTATCCTCCAAGGCGCGGAGCTTCGACTGCGAGGGCTGCGCGGCCGCCGCGCCCCTCGCCACCAGCCGGCGCAGCCTCCTGCGCGGCCTGCTCTCCCGCCGCAGCCGCAGCTTCGAGTGCGAGAGCCTCGCCGCCAACATATTCAGCGACGACAGCCTCCAGACCGCCCGGCAGAAGATCAAGCGCAACATGCGCCTCAGCGACGAGGGATACGGCGAGAAGATCGCGGCCCTCGGCGACCGCAGCAAGTCCTACTACGACTCCAACGGCGAGGCCAAGCTCGTGCGCGACATCAGGAAGCAGCGCGCCCGGCGCAAGGATCTACGCCTGCTCTTCGACGACGAGGACGAGGAGGAGGTGCCCATACCCGAGCCGCCGGACGCGACCGTCGCCGCGCCCGGCCTCATCTACGGCTACGACTCCGAGCTCAGCTGCGGCGAGACCGAGATCTACATGCCGCGCGGCAAGTCGGCCGCCGGCCTCGACAACGTGGGCTACGAGGCCGACGAGCACCTCTACTGCAGCATCGACGAGCTCCACGGACGGCCCGGCTCGCGCTACAAGAGCGAGCTCGACGAGCTGGCCAGCTGGCGCAGGCCGCGCCAGCCGCGACGGCGCACCCGCAGCACCGACTCCTACCTCGGCGCCGACTACCCGCTCTACGACAATTGGAGCCCGGCCTCCAACGCCCCCGACGAGGGCTACTCCGACCCGGAGCTCCGCACCACTGCCTACGAGGACGACGAGCAGTACCGGCTGCTCTACGGGGACCGCGAGGCGAGGATCGCGGCCACCGAGCCCCGCTACGAAAACGTGCCTTACGCCCGGGACGGCGCACTGTCCCCGGCGGCTCTACCCCGCTTCCCCATTCCGCGCGCCGAGTCCACGCCGCAGCTGCTCTACTCCGACGAGGAACCCACCGGACAGCTTCGACGCCGGCGAAACACCAGCTGCCCGGAGAGCCGCGAGCTCTGGCTGCGCTCCGACGAGGACTTCGGCTCCGGCGAGACCGTCATCGAGGCCGGCACCCGCCTGCGCAGCCGACGCAAGAGCAGCTGCCCCGACTGCCGCGACGAGATGCTCGAGATGGAGCGCGCCCGGCGCCGGCGGCGCAACAGCAGCTGCCCCGAGGCCCGCGACTACCAGCGCGATCAAGACGCCTTCGAGCAGCAGCAGTACCGACGCGACCAGCAACAGCAGCAGCAGCAGCAACAGCAACAGCAGCAGAAGCAGCAACCACCGCCGCCAGCGAAGAGGAACGTCGCCATCAGCGACACCCTCGAGTACTACGAGTACTCGATGGAGAGCGAGAGCCAGTGCAGCGAGAACTGCGGATTTGGCCCGTGCGACAATCCGCGTAGGCCCCGCGAGCGAGCTCCCCGCCCCGGTAACGCTAATACAAATCTCTTTGATTCCCAAACTACCTCCGACACCGCTAATAACCCGCGGACCACCTACGACGACCGCCATTATCACGACCACCACCACCACCACCACCACCGCAACCACCACCACCACCACCACCACCGCGATAATCCGGCCTCGCCGGTGGGCCGTTGCTGCGACGAATGTTGCGAACCTTCTGCGCCGCCGGCGTCGCGTCGCCGCCGCGCCCACGGCGACGCCGTCGTCGACGACGACGACCCGGACGACCGTACCAATAATCGACGCTCGTCCTCTATGCCCGAACGCAGTGACTACGCGAGCCAGAGCAGCTCTTATGAGAAGCCCGCCAGGTATCCCATCGAGGATTGCGAGCGGCGCAACGGCAGCGTCAAGAGGGGACAGTTCACCAGGAGCTTCAGCAATACCGACGCGCCTAGCGACGACAAAGTCGGTGAGTACAGGGAGCGACGGCGGTTTCTTTCTGCTTTTCATTGCAGGTGCTCGGCGATGGTGTTCACCGCTCCTCGGTGTACGGGATAGCGATTTTTATTTTGTTTGTACGTTTTTGTAACGAGAGTCTCTGTGATGTATGGAACTTTTTCATGGAAATTGACTGTTAGTCACATGTGCTGCTGGATAGACCATGAAATTTTGTATTGGATTAAAAGAAAATTTGTGATTTAATATGCACTGCTTATATTTTCTGTACTCGTTGATTATACAGACTCATTGTGCATTGCTGAAAGTCTCATGATCACGTACAATTTTGTTACAGAAATCATGTTAATAATAATCATCAAAAATTTATTACAAAAGTTGACAAAAAAGTTTTTATGATAATTGTTTATGATATTTGTCAGATCTGAGATCGTATATCTTCAACATAAAATATAGAATTTTGTTCATACTCTTATTGGTAACATATATACTTACTGAATAAGTAGTAAAATCTGTATTTAATCCGACAAAATTTAATTTTCAAATAATCTTGAATTAATTATAAAAGTTTCATGGTCTAAACAATATTGCAAGTTATTGACAATCATTTTTCATGATAAAATTCAATAAATGTTGTGGTTAATTCTTATTTGATCTGCGTTACTGATAAACGCGTTTTATCACATTCAGGAAAAAACTCATTAAGGTACTACCTTCCACACTAATTAGTGATAAATTTACAAGCAATCTTTTCATTTGTAAGATAGCACTTCATCAACATTTTTTGCACATTAGATATTTTTCACGTCTATTCTAATTTATGTCCATTACTAATTCTGATATTATTATTTCGCCAGAAATCTGAAGTTTGTAGATACCTCATTAATGTGTACATATTTACCTACATCCGAGGATCGAGGAACTTGACTTTTAACAAATTATCCAACTTTGCATAAAAATTGTATTTCCAAGACTTTAACGATTACAAATGCATCCGCGCTCTGTTTATATTAAAAAAAGAATCGCTTTCTTAATTTTTGTTAAATGCACTCTTGATCCGACAATCAAATAATCAAGAAAGTATATTTAAGTTCGTATTAAAAAAAGAACAAAATTAAAATGTAATAAAAGTACGGGAGATCGAGAGGTCGTGGGGGTTAACCGGTGGACTCGATGTCACAGACGGCAGCCTGAGCGACACGGCGGTGGGCCTGCACGTGGAGGAGAGCGCGCGCCGGGGCCGCAAGAGCTCGCCGAGCAGCAAGAGCGGCAGCGGCAGCAGCAGCGGCGCCGGCAGCGCCGTGCCCTACCAGCCCGGCATGGGCAAGAAGAGCAACAGCACCAGTCAGCTCTCCGCGACAGGTAACGCAAATCCACCCCCGCACCCCTTTTCTACTCCAGACACCTCAGACTTACGTATACGGACGCCCGGGCCTGATTTTTTTCAAACGCGGAGAATTTTTTTAAGTAGTTTTTTTTATAAAGTAATTTCTGTGTTTTTATTTTGTACTTTTTTTTAGAGGAGAAGCGTCAAGTTCGTAAATGTTAATATTTTTTCTAAATTGGATTATTTTTGGTTTCTTATTTTAAATGAACTTCTATTTTGGTTGAGGTTGTTGAAGTTATAGGGGGTTATTATCCTACAGTATATTTTTAAACTTTAGTGTTTACCGCTGTAATTAATGTGTATGAAATTACCATGGCAAATTTAGCTGTTAGCGGAATAAAGTATAAATAATAACATAAAAATCCTTAGGGAATAAGAAAAATAAAATTGGATATAAGCTTTTTAATCTGACTAGATCTCACTTCAGATGTACTAATAAGTGAACTTGAGGATGGTAACACTAAACTTCCTCAGTTTTGGCATATGGCATTTAACAGTAATTAAATTTTTAGTAAGAATTTTTTTTCAATAAAAATGTGTTTTTTACAACGTTTCGATCATAAGATCCTGTTTTAAATCGTATAATTCGCAAGACAATATTGTAAATATGATGACAAGAAATCCTCTTAAATTTAAGTAAGGAAATAACATAAGTATCTTCAGGATAATTATTTTCCGAGAATAGTAAATTAAATCTGAAATAGAAGTTCATTCGTAGATCAATATTATATTTTTATTACTAATTCATTAATTCTAATCGTTATTAATTTTTATTAAAACTAGAAATTATCAACTTACACTGTGATAAATGCGTCAGTTTCGAATCTGTATAAATCAATACTTTTTTTGTTTTTAAGATCACACAGTACACAACTAAATTGATGCATTTACCACCATTTCTATAAATACACTAATCAACAGTAATAAATTACACGACAAAAAAAAACGGACGGATGCCCACAATCCTAACACGCTGACCCAACAGCATTTATAAAACAGATCCTTTTGACGAAAAAAAGTCAAAAAAAAAACGTAGCAAAAAATGTAGTATACAATCTAGAAGATACATAAAAAAAGAACAAAAAAATGATTGACGAAGCAAAGTGCGTTAACCGGTAAACAACTGTCTGTTGGAACGTGCATGCGTGGGCGAGGAGGGGCGCAAGCGGCGGCTCGGTTTCGGGAAGAAGGGGAAGTCGTCGTTTACAGTTCACAGGAGCGAGGAGGTGCTGCCGGAGCAGCAGCCGACCGACGCCTCGAGCGGCCGCAGCGGCAGGCAGCCGAGCTCGGCGAGCAGCGACGGCGAGGCCGAGGGCAGCGGCGACGGGGACAGGTCCGCTACGACCCCATCGTTTACGTTTTTTTTTTCTTTTTTAAAAAAAAAAATAGCCCCCTTTTGTTCTCTTTGTTTATTAGTAGCTGTCGTGCGTAGAGTTTTTTGTTTAAATGAAATCAAACACGATATTCTCTCGGTTCTTTTAGCAGGAGGTGTCGATCGTCCGTCTCGGGTTTCGTACTTCATTTTTTTTTTCAATCGTGATTAGGGATAGATTACGTATTTGTTTTTTTAATTAGTTGAAATTGATCGAAACCGAAGGCTTTGATGGCAGGGTAGAGCCTTCGACGACTGCGCCTACGTCATCGTGACAAGAAGAACAAGAACAACTGACAAAAATCACAGTAACAAATTATTACACACACTGTGACATTGTTATGGCAATTTTTTTAGTGCATTATGCAAAATTATGTTACTGTAAGGGAGTGTTGCTTATCTGTTGATTTCGCCATTCTTTTAAGAATGAACGATCACGTGCAGCTTACACGCCCCAGTGAAATTTTAAAGTTTTTTTCAAGGGAAGTCAAAGTTTGTTTCGAGCTTTCAGAAAGATGTTGACTTCTTTTGATGAGTGTCGTTTCGTCAATTTTTTTTTTTAAATAGTTTTGAGTATTGAAATAACAAATTTTAGACTGTACAGTTCCGTTCAGTTACGAGTAGTATCGTGACTTATTTGTTGAAAGGTAAAAAGAAAAATTACTTATTTATCTTATTGCGAAGTTTATTTGAAGATTTTAGAAGAGACGTTGAGAGTGAACGCCAGTTCACCGTAGCTCATTTTATAACTCGCTTGCATTTATTTATTTACATACAGATTTTTATATAAACTAGCACGATGAGAGTCGAAGATTTATTTTATTGAATTTAGAAAATCTAGATTTTAGTGTAGCTTAGTGTCTTTTTTTTCATAGTTTAAAATGTATTTAAGTAAATATTAAAATTATTCATTAGTTTAGTGCAAATGACAAAGCGTTCGGCGCCTGAGATTTTTGTATATTATATATCAAAAATTATTTTTTTTTTCTTTTACTGAAGGAAGCCCCTGATTTTAACATCAGTAGAAGCTAATTAAAAGCTTCTTTAAAAAAAAATTGTTACACCTATTCGTCGGTTAATTTATAATCCGAAGAAAACAATGTATATAAGTTCCTTGTCTGATTAAGGAGGTACCTTTATCTACTTTCAGTAGATAACTCCGTGATTGGTCAGACATTTATATATCTTATTACTTTTCAGTGCAAAAATAGTACGAAAATTGAATAAGCTTTTCAAAATCTAACTGCCCTTTAAATTACCAAATTTCCAGCTGGGAAAAGCAGAAGATAAAAAAACTAGATATACCTAAACTGGCCCTGTCCGTCCGAAGCCGTCGCCGCAACCAAGCCAAATTAAAGAAAAAAATTTTGAATTATACCATAACAAAAGGAACGTTCCAAAAGTGTTTATCGAACGTTCTTTGTCCCATGAAAACGTTTTTTAAGGAAATGTAAAATCTCTGGTTAGAAATCTGCCTTATCGTTATTTTCCTCGTTATTTAAAATGATAATCGAAAAAAGTGCCATACACTGTCCTTCGTAATGATGTGAAAAATATCTTACTTCAATGACAAGAAATTAAATTTATAATTCTAAGATAGAAATTGTTTAAAAATTGTCACTTTTATAATGCAAAATATCTACAATTTTTTAACAATTTCTTCCTCAGTGTTATAGATTGACTTGCAATTGAAATCAGATATTCTTCTCATAATTGCAAAAGATAGCCGTTTCGTCGGAAAATTTCTTTTGAATTTTTAAATAATCAAGAAAATACTGTTATTAATAAGGTAGCCTCCTAAACGCAAATTTTACCATTCCTGAAACCCACCGTCACCCCCAGCCGCGTAGACGACGCGCGCGGTCGCCGACGTAACCCGTCGCGCAAAGGGTACCCCGGGCGTTGAGCAAAGGTGTTAAGTCGGTGTGTTTTCTTGTTGCCGTCGCCTTGGGTCTCGTGCGAGCAGAGTGCAGCCAGATCTCGACGGGGCTGAGCGTGGTGGGTCTGTCGGGGAGCGCGACGACCGGGCGCAAGCGCAACAGCACGCCCAGCAGCATCCAGCGCTCGCAGGAGGTGATGCCGAGCTACCAGCCGGCGCACCATCATCACCACCAGCAGCAGCAGCACCAGCACCAGCAGCAGCGCCTCGTGGCGCCGAGCCCGAGCCGCGGCCAGGCATCCGGGGCCGGCTCCTGCGCCAGCGACACCGCCGGCAGCCTCAACTCCATCTCGAGCTCCGAGGGAAGCTCGTAAGTAGCCCGTACGACCCACCCACTCCCCCACCACCTCGACACTACAGCACACACTCTCGAGTCACTGACGAGCCTATGACACACCTTCTCTCTCCTTCTTCAGTACACGCGGGTATAACGGCTGACCTGTGGATGGAAAACGAGGGACTGGGGTTTCTTTTGAGGTGGTTCGGAATTATCTGTGTTATTGTAAGGAACATGAAATTTTTGCGATAATTTGAAAAAAAAGAAATTTTAAGATCTATGTTAAAATAATTGTATGAAGAAATTTATGACGTTCACAATAAATTACCTAATTCTGTAAACTTTTACGACGATCTTGAAGTTCATAAGAATCTAAGTGACAAGACCGAGTTTTCTTTCATTGGCGTAGTGACGGACTAGTCATTGAAAATTTCGTTACGACGTACAGTTTGAATTTTCACTAGAAAACAATTTTTTTGGTTTACAGAGATTCTATAGTAATATACGCAGGATATAAAAGTTTATATAGCTTCAATTAAAATAGTTCATTTTGCAACTTGTGTCTAACGAAAGTAATTTTTGCATGAGTCGCGCATTTGTGTGCCACGAAAGCTTTTACATTTTTTAATCAGCTTATAATAAGATTTCATGATCTACACAATAGAGCGGATAATTTTAAATCCACGTCATAATAAAGAAAATCCTAATCTTCGTAAGTACATTCCATTATCTGAGACTCAATTGATAACACAGGGTTTTACGTTTCTACTGGTTTCGAAATTTCTAAAATTTTTCATATTCAATTGAAATTTTGTAAATTTATTGAAAAGTAGTTTGGACACTTGAGAAAGAAATTTGTAATGTGATATTAATTGTTTGAAAAGTTTATTATGTTCGGTAGTGTTTTATTTATGTCAGAGTGAGAAAGATCTCTTCATTGAGCCTCAGATACCTAGCACTTAAGAAAATCTTTAAAACGTTGATGAGGTCACCTGCGGGACTTTTTCTTTTTATAAGTAAAGTATATCCGGGTCACGTCAAGCGGTTTTTTTCGACCGGACTTCAAAGCTATACTGTACTACTTTCTACGTTTCAAATTGTTCTCGTAGTGACATGTGCATGTCAATCTTATGGTTATTTAATTAATCAATTAGTTTTTCAATTTATTTAATCTTCTGAATGTAATTGTTTCAATAAAAATATGTAAGAATCTGCTATAACCATAAGGTTGTCTCTTGCTTATTGTGAAAAAGAAAATTAAATTATGTATTTAAAAAATGAGAATTAAACAGATAAACAAAAATTAATTAACAAAGAAGAGGACATAAAAAAAAGTAAAATGTACAAAGATTAATTTATGTGATTTTAAATTTTATTTAAACACAAACTTGCTAAATTTGCACGCATTTACTATTGCTTAAATATACAACTAAAAAAGTCTTATAATTATGATCTATAAAAACATATACATAAATTATACTCTCGGTATACGTATAAGTTACTATGCACATGTCACGATCTTTCCTACTTAAAAATTTTTATAGCCTATTTTCTATACTTAAAAAAAGGAATATATACACCACTGTCTCTTTTGTATTACCTGTACAAACTTCTCTGCCTTCTCCTTCTCACTCTCTCACTTGTTTGAAATTTACTGTTGGAAACTTACTATATACGTATATTTACATTATGTATATCTATATGTGTACGACCGAGTAAACAAAAACAAATTAAAATCTCATCTCTTGTACGGCATCTCAGGGCGAGGAAAGCCCACTAGAACCCTGTGCTAACTTTCCAGAACCAAGTTTTTCGAAAAATTTACGAACTCATCAGTTGCGGTGCTTTAGGCAAGCAACTCCAATGCAACCTTTGCGGTAAATTTTCAAGGTCAAATTGAATACTAAACGTCGCGTCATTATTTTTTCGTATACTATAAAAAAAAATAACGTAAAATTAAAAGATTTTAATTTGAATGTAAGTATATCGATTTAAAGTTGATTGATTTGTTTTTGTTTACTGACTGCTCTTTGTAAGGTTCCGTGATGCTGTCGATGGATGTTTTTTTTATATATCTACATTTATTCTGTATATGTAAATTGATTATGTGTGTAATTCACGTCGCTAATAAAGAAAAGAATAGATGTCAGTTTGTCGGCGATGATTTACAAAAGTAAAAAAGAGAAACTTATGGATTTTGTATGGCGTAAGCTTTGTCGAATTATGTAAGCAATCTTGTAATCATTTATTATACTTATATCTTTACAAGTTGACGATGAGCTAAATATCTACGAAAAATATCGGCTTTTCTTGAATATTGTAATTTTAGTAAAATATTTGTCGATAGATTAGTTATATATTCTATAAGCATTGAATTATATATCGTCTATTAGAGAAATTTTGTAATGAATTAGGTTGAAAGTGCAATGCATTTTTATTTTATACCAGTTTAAGGCGAAGAGAAAATGTATGCTAAAAATCAAGTTGATTATGAAAAACATACATTTTTCTTGTCAATTAAAATATACACATGAATAAATTAAAGCAGTAATCTTATAATAATAGAAAAATTTTGCATTGTAATTTGAACCAACTTAGTAACTTTATTACGAACGCAATTAGAAGTTCAAAAGAAAAATAAGCTGAACTATAAAAAGAAATCTATAAAATAAATGTGGAAAAATTATCGCTTGTACTTTTGTACCTTTCCTGCTTGTAAGCTTATTAACAAACTAAAAGCTACTTGAATATGCTTCTTATTACCTCTATAGCACCCTTTTTAGAGTAACTAGATTAAATCTATTCTTGTAATGGGCATGAAAAAAATTATTCTTCTTGCATAATGGCACGCACCTACGCTTGATACTAAAAGAATTCCCTTTTTATCGGAAGCTATGTGCTTCATTAATTCTTTTATGCATACAAATTGAAGTAAAACAAAAATTAGTAATTTCAATTAAATATTTCTTTAAGGAGTTCAACTAAATAATTTCTTTGAATGAACTAAATATTTTTTTGAAAGTACTAAATACAGTTTTAAACAAATGCTTAGTTCATTTAAAAAAAATTATTTAGTTGGAACCCGGTAATGAAATATTTAGTTAAATTTACCAAATTGTTTTTCAGTGAATGTATCTAAACAAAAAAAAAAAACAAACAGTCAATATTTGAAGTAAATTAAGCAGTGCATTTTTTGTGCGTAAATAGTTTTAGTTGCAGCACAAAGGTTCCGAGGGCAGTGGCAACAGGTGCGTGCGGAATGTATTTGTTTTGCATGGAAATCAAAGAAAGACTAAAAGAATGCCGAATGCCAATGACAAATCTTGTTCTACTTTTTACGAATCCTATCTCTAATGTGTGGATCTTTTGTATGTATGCATTTATTTTTACGTTCGCAAAAATGTTTAAATTTCAATTTTTTTTTAATTAAATTGATCAATTGACTAGTAATTGACTAGTAACTTAAATTGATCAATCGACTGATCAATCAATATGAATATGAAAAATTATTCTTTTTTTTTTTAAATTAGTATATAACTAAAGTTTAGTTCAATATCCAGTTTTGCAATGACCAAAAAGGATACAGTAACTATTGCATGTAGCTTATAATAATTTTTAACAAATTTTTGCGAATGTAACATTTTTCTAACTTAACTATTTAATCTAACTGCTAATAATACGCACATGTGTACACACTATAAAAAAAAACTTTAAAGATCAGTTCTTCTTGTCCTAAGAATGGTTAACCGTCAGCCAACTTTCCAGCATTGACGATACCTATATAAATGCAAACGTAATGACTGTTAAGAAATGCTTTCCTAAGTAACCCTCAATATAACAACAAAGTAATTTTACGTCTATCACCTCGTCGAAGGCTTGTCAAATCTTCCCTCTGATCAACTTAATTGTTGTACACCCACTGTGGCCAAATTCTTCTTGATATGTTTACGAGTAACTTTCAATGTCTGTCACTCTGAAATGATGATCCTCCTGTACTGTCACTGTTACTACCTCTCTATGGGTTTAACGAACTCGCTATAATCACTTTTCTAAGAGAATATCGATGCTTGTATACTTTTATTTCTTTTCTTACTTTTTTTTTAAAAATATCACATTTTTTCTTTTCTTTTTAAAACTTCTTTCTGGTAGAAATTTCACTGATACTCTGCTTTAAATGTTCACGATTCTTCCTTGAAATTTCTTAATATTTCTACCAGAAGAGTATAAAATAAAAATAATAAAAGGTTGTCTATGTGTCATATAAAATATAAAATATAAAATTTAAAAATTTACTTAATCAAATCTAATATTTTCTTCTCGCCCTAAAGTTGAATTCGTGAAGAGCTATGGAAAATTAGATAAAGGCGCTAAAATTTAGTAGAGTGAACTCCACTAAATGCTGATTAGTGCAATTTACTAATTTTTTGAGTTTTTCTTTTACTAATTCAACTTTAGAATGCTTACTTCTGACATACAACCTTTATTTAAAAAAATAACAAAAATATCTAAACCTCACTATTGTTTTTTTTTCTAAAAAAAACAACAGTAAAATTTTCTTTATTTTTCCTACATTTTTTTAAATTTGATTTGAACAACCTTTAGCTGAAAGCACTGATAAATTACTAACTCGAATTTTGATATTGTTTCACGAAACGTAAAAAAAATGCAGTTGGTCGCCGAGTCTGCGAATGGCGGGTGAAACCGGCCAGCTGAACGAGTTCATCGAGGGCCTCGGGCCCGGGCAGCTGGTCGGCAGGCAGGTCCTCGGGGCCCCATCGCTCGGCGAGATTCAGCTATCGCTGAGCAACACCAAGGGCTACCTCGAGGTCGAGGTCGTAAGGGCGCGCGACCTACAGCCACGACCCGGCAGCAAAGTCTTGCCAGGTACTGACCTTTTCTACTTACTCGGGGATAATGCGAACCAGTGCAAATTCACTGATGGAAATTGACTGAAATGGAATTGGGTGTTTAGACGAAAATTACACTGAGAAAAAAGCGCAGGAGAATTTACTGCAAATTATTTTAAATGTGTGGAAAAATTACCATAATTCTTTTACCATATTCTTGGAAATTATAGATTTTACAGTATATTTTGATATAACAATCTTTCCGAAAATTATGATTTTTTTAAAGACGATCCTGTTTTCGATCTTTCTGAAGGCGAAAATGATTGGCTTTTTTGTAATGCAGCGATATTTCACTAAAGTAGTATAAACTTACATTTTTTAAATTAAAATTTTTACAATAATAAATCTTGTAAGTTAAATCTGGTGAATAGAGTTGAAAATTTGTTAACACTTTCTAAAATACATTTATTTTTTGCAGCACCTTACGTCAAAGTATACCTAGTGAACGGTAAAAAGTGTATAGCGAAAGCCAAGACGACGACGGCGCGAAAGACACTGGAGCCGTTTTACCAGCAACCCCTAGCCTTCAGAGAAAACTTCCAAGGATGTATATTGCAGGTACTGCAATTTAGAAGATATTACAAAAGAACGATTCTCATATAAAAAGTAGAAAATTTTTCATTTATAGAAATACATAAAATCTGCGTCATTATTTAAAATTTAAAAAGTTAAGTTAAAGTAAAAGATTAATTTGACAAAGTTGACGGTATAAATTTAATCAGGCCTTACACAACATATCTGTTTATACTTGAATGATTTCACTCTTCAATGTTTTTTTTTTAATTTAACTTTTGTTTCGATTGTTACACTTTAAACGATTGTATAATCTTCATTTGTATGTATCAATGATTCATTTTTATACCACACCTTCGAATCTCGGATTTTGAATCTGTGGAAGATGTTTTCTTGCACGTCCAAAAAAGAAACAAGTCTAAATTTTAGTTTTAATGTCCAGTAATTTTTAAAGAATCCCTGGTAAATATGAGAATCGTTCTTATATCTCCGTTTAATCAAAATAAACTTTTTATTAACCACCTGATAAATTTTGTGTACCGTAGGTGACAGTGTGGGGCGACTATGGGCGTCTGGAGGGGAAAAAAGTGTTCATGGGCGTAGCCCAGATCATGCTGGACAATCTGAATCTCAATGAAATGGTGTTCGACTGGTACAAACTGTTCGGCACCACGTCCCTGGTCAGTGGGCCACCTTCTCTTGGCTTGTCCCGTCGCTCGTCCGCGGCCTCCCTCGATTCTTTGAAATTCTGAAACGACCTTCCGCGCGACTCTATCAGCAGCAGTCGCGCGAGTCTCTTCTAAAAGAAAAGCAAAGTCCAAAAAGCACAAAGTGGCAAAACCAATGGCAATCTACAAAAAAAGAAAAAAATAGATGCGCTACACGCAACATCCAATCCAATTGGCTAATCGATCGTGCGTTTCCAGAATTTCGATGGGAGGTCCGCGATGTGTCGTACGATGTAAAGATACGTTTCTTTTTTTTATAACAAAAAAAAAGAGATACGATTATGTCCTCGTAAGAGATTGATACGTACAGCGAGCCCGAAAAAAGAGATGTTCTAGAGAACCGACAAAACGATTTGACTAAACTGAGTAAACTTTTTAAATGAAAAGCTATAAATTTAAAAAAAAAACACCACTAGCACATCACATGTATCATGTACGGCATAAAGAAATGACAGCTACTAGTCTGTGTCTTGACTATAGCGGTAGACGTAGAGCGGCGATCATGTTCCTGCAGAGCGCCAGATAGTTTTATTAGGTATGCACCGAGTTTCAAGGCATCGTTCGTAGATAGATTAAAACGCCCTGGTTACATTTTTTTATACCCAACCTCCGAGATCCTCGCTGCCTCCATCGGGTAACGAGATTTCCTCTGACGCTTTTTTGCCTCTCGGTATTGTGAAGTTTACTCTTGTAACAAGTATCGATGTTTTCGTATTTTGTACTAACTATTTTTTTCTATCGCAAAATCTTTTTACTAACAATTTTTACGGTGGAGGTCTTAACAATTATATTACATTCTTCTTACAAAATTGCGTAATGATTATACTGCAAATTTTAATAATTTTTAATAGCATATTCAAATTTTTCTAAATATTTAATGATCCTTGTCCGCTTCTTTCTAAATTGTCATGCGTAAAAAAAGTTACTTATTTTGAATACTCGATTTGTATATATATTTAAAAGTGAGTTATGCCTAGTAAATTGAGTTCCTGTAAATGCATCAGTAGAAATCCAAGTATCATTTCACTCATGCACTTATGTTCAGCATATAATTACACTTTTGCACCACGTATTTTATCCCGTTTTATTTATTATTCATCTTTACTTTTTTTAATTCCATTGTGTACAAAAATTGTAAAATTCTTTTTGAAAAATGAAAATAATTCCGTAAATGACGTAAAAACACAAAAAAAAACTATCCTTAATTAAAATAGTCATTTTTAAGGTAAAAAAACTTATCGTAGAAGTAACATATCTGAAAAGTAACTTGTTCACAAAAAAAAAATAATTTAAACGATAAATTTAAATGTTTTTGCGATTTTGTTAAAACTGTAATTTTCATAAAAATTCTATTACTTATCTTAATTAAATTACTTTGTCATTTTTTAAAAGTATTAAACAAAATTTCATTACGATATTAAAATTTATATTTGAAAAAATATAAGGTACAATTTTTGTTCACAATAAAGTGCATTGTTAAATTAAAAGAAAACTTACCATCATTTAAAATTAACGAATAAATGTAAAAATTTTAAACCTTTTTGCAGGAGGTAAGTCGTTGAGTGTATAATGGCTAATTGTCGTTTCTCTTACATTATACGTGTTTTTTGCAAGCTTATACAGAACCAAGTAAATACACACACGTCATTAAAATCCATTGATTATCCCCGTCACCCTTCAAAGTGTTTAACCAACGTGACTCACGTATTCGCCCTTTTACGATGTGCTGTTGCAGTGAA
Organism: Eurytoma adleriae; assembly: GCA_900480045.1. Classification (NCBI taxonomy): domain Eukaryota; kingdom Metazoa; phylum Arthropoda; class Insecta; order Hymenoptera; family Eurytomidae; genus Eurytoma; species Eurytoma adleriae. The sequence goes on from UXGC01000143.1 coordinate 178,438, forward strand.
ACGAAGGCAAGCGCCGCGAGGACGAGCCGCAGGAGCCACGCTACTACTGCGACGTCCGCATAAACTTTTACGTAATGTGCTAATCTGGGCGGAGCAAAACTAATCACGTCGAGGCTCAAAAAAAAACTGTTGACGAATTTTTTTTTTTTTTGCGATATTTAAACTACGAACGAAAAGAACCACGAATATTTAAGACAAAGAAATAAAAGAAACGACGACGTCGACCGAAGACAATGAAGAATCTTCGAACGAGCTCTACTTCACTATCCTGTGCAACTGAATAAAAAAAAGCATACATGAAACACACATAGTCTGTACGAAGCTAGGAAAAAATTGTGTCGAGAAAAATTAATTAGTGAAGTTATAGTCGAATAAGAGAAAAAAAAATTAACGAATAAGGGGAAAAAACAATGAGCGAAAACTTAACTAACGAAAAAAAATTGCTACAAAATGTTGTATAGATGTATACACACACAACTCATACAACCTACACGCAAACATATATATATACAGCAAACTGGCAGACACGCATACATATACAAAATTAAATACACGAACACAAACTACATATGCAGACAAATCGAGATGCTACAATATTTGTACATATAAAGTGGATTATGAGAGAAACAAAGCTGATAAAAAAAGTTCTAATCGACGCCGCGCGAGGCTTTCAAAAATTAATGGGGAAGCGCCCGTTTACTCAAGGGAGGTGTGCATGATTAAGAGAAGCTGGCGAGGCGAAACGAGATAAAAAAAAAACAGAATTAAGAACATTATTATTGTTTAAGTTGCGGCCGAGCCGTGTCTACGTCGAACATTGTCTGTTTTTTCGGGTATACATGCATTATACATAAAAGAATATATATAAATATACCGATAATCTCAATTGTAAATACAATTTTGCAAGTTTGATGGATGTGTGATTGATTGCTTAAGCTGCCAGTTGTCGATTCTACCGTTGTCCCGCAAATTCGAAAAATTTCCTTTTTCCTTTTTTCGCCGCCTCGCGATTTTACTTTGTCGACGCGTAGAAAAGTGTATTTTTTTATGAATGAATTACCGCCTGTGATTAAATTACATCGTTACTTTGTACGAAGATAATTTAGTAGTAATTTCGTGCGATTTATTTAAAATTTGCTTTTTATATATATACAAAAAATGAATACATCGACGAGTAAGTGTTCTAATTCAATTAAAAGAAAAATCGAATAAAGCAAGCTTCGTTCGGGCAACAAGTCGAATTCGAATTTGTGGTGCAATTTCGCGATGTAGCGAGATCGAGATGATATGCGCAATGTACGTTACACATAGTCGGTCTAACGAGGGAAGATTTTTCATTTTCTTTTTTCATGATGAATTATTAATAAAAAAGGGATAATTAAAAAATATAAGCAGGAAGTCGATGGGGAAGATTTCAAAAGTGAAGAAAAAAAAGATGAAGCATTATTACTCGAGATTTAAGAATAAAGAAAAAAACAATATATGCCTTCCGCTAATGTAGTTTCGTGTAAATTTACAGTGAGGATGTGCGTGAGACACGGGGAATTAAATATATACAGGATAAGAACAAAAGTCACGTGTACGTAAACGAGAGAAAAATCGTTGGGGATATTATATACATAAACTATATATCATAAAAAAAAACTACTTGATTTTATACTATGCGCGATATTTGAAGTATACTGCATACGGTTCATTTTTTCGTCGTCCACAAAGATAAATAAAAGTGAAAAAAAAAGAAATTTGTGTCGACTCGACGTTGCATCAAAACCACGTTCTGTTGTACAGACCCGCTGAGGAAAATTCTGTCGCGCTCTCAGCCCAAAATTTCGTCAATAGATCATGAATAAATTATAAAAACTCTTAAACTATAAAAACTTTTTTCTTTCATTTCTCAGTACACCAAGAGCGTGACAAAATTTAGTGCTGAGAAGCGTACAAATTTTTTCTCGGCGAGATATACTATAACAAAAAAAATCGCACGATGTAAAAGTAAGTGTACCTGCGATCACTCGTATATATTATAAAAGAAGATACACACACGTGGGATGGGTTCAGTAACGATTTTTATTTTATTTCGCCTTATTTTTGTTATCGATGAAAAACCACAGCCATTTTATTCTCGATCGATGTTGTATTATCATTTGTGCAATTCGCTTGATTTGTTCCATCGTTTTATTGGCATAAAGTCTTGATAAACTTTCAAATTGCTGTCTCTTTGATTTGTTCCGTTTACAAAACGTCACTCTTCTCACGCCCATTCCAAGCAAAACGAAAATAATAAAAAAAACGACGCGCGTCCTTTTCTCATCTCAAAATTGCATGCTAACACACATATCCGTTTACGAGAAGATGGAAGAAATTCAAAACGCAAGGACTTATATACTCCTCACCAAGTTGAGATGTTACAATAAAACGTTTAAATAAATTTTATTATATTAAGTAATAATTGTATGTAGATGTGTACGTTATTTCATGGACTGAGGAGCGATTCTTTTTTTAATTAATCCCGATTCTCGTATATTCTTCCGAAACTTTTTCTCGCAAAACTCACGTGGAAATTCGATGAAAAAAAAATTCGATATTGTCTTTCGCATAATCTCCAGAGCATGATTTGACGTAGACAGTTGCATATAACTATTTGATTGTATGTACATAAAAATTTTTCCTAAAATTTTTTCTATAACGAGGGTTTCGCCGGTTTCCTTTGCAATTTTGCATTACTTTGCGTCTGAAACGAAAATCGCCAATTTACGAAGGAGAAAAAGAAACGATATAAAATACAAAACGAGAACAAAACGAATTTCTGCCAAAGTTCCTCGAACAGTGCGCACTTTTTGCATATTTCGGCGTCCTCGAAACCTCAGCGAAATTGCAATTGGGTTTCGCTCGCGAATTTTTCTTTCGAATCGACCGATAGAAGTGAGACCCTTATGAAAATATCCTGAAAAATCTTTTGCAAGAAGGCGGTAATTGAAAGAAAAACTGAAATTCACAAATTTTCGATCATTGATCATACAGGGATACCCGACAGAAATTTTTCATAGAAGTTTGAAGAATTTTTAAACATCAATGAAAAATAATTCGTAAAAAATCAATCAAATTTGTAACATAATACTTTTTCGACCTTCTTTCAAAAATCCTTTTCAGTATTTTTTTTAAGGGAGGCAGGAAGACGGACTCATAGGCTTAATGATTTTTCACTCTTTCTCCGAGCGCGGCAAAGATACTTCACACACACACTTTTTACGATCGCCAATTCAAGAAATTATTTTCAAAGGGTTTAATAAAAAAAAGGAATACGATAAATATAAAAAAACGGTGCGTTCGTTTTGTACGCGCCCTATATCTATATAGTTGACCATATCTCTTAACTCGCTACCTAGGATTGACTAAAAAAAAATACGAAGACAAAAAAGGCTTTTTTACTTGAAAGAAATGAAAAAAAAGTAGGTTATATTATTGTAATTAACTAAAAATAAAGAAGGATATCATTAACGTAACGATCGCAGAGTGGATTTGGGAGAGGAGATTGAAAAAAAAAATATATGATCGCGCAACTACGGAAAAATATATATTATAAGGAAGAAACTTGTAATTACTGCGAGACTTTAAAGTTTAAGGCAATTTATAAATAAAACGGATAGGAGAGGCGAGATTATTCAGTGAGCCACCGAAGATTGACGAAAACTTTAAAACTTTTTTCTTTTGCGGTACGTCATGTATTTACGTTGAAAATCCGGGCCTGTTCTGCAGATTACGAATCATTTGTTATTCATAAAAATGTTATATTTACGGTGAAAATTTGCACTTGGGTGTTTCGGCAAATTAAAATCGAAAAAATTAAAATTGATCAAGTAAAATGTTGATTGTAAAAAGCGATATTATTTAAGTCAAGGAAAACTATGATTTTGTATTAACTACTGGTCGATCGATTTACCGCGTCGTAGTGTTTCGTTGTGTCGGAGCCTCAAAATTATTGTATTGATGAAAATCCGGATCTAATAATGTAGCACCTATATAAAAAGGCTTGTAGTTTTAGCCACAATTTTACCGTTAAATGCCGTTCAGCATTGTTCGGAAAAATTGCGATTAAAATATATTAGGATCGGATATTTCGTCAGACGAATACTGAGGATCTGATGTAAGATCGAGAGCTCCGTTCGGAAAAGTCGAATCGAACGATGTAAAACTTCAAGAATTACGAGATCATCGCAAAAGCATGGAATCCTTTCTTTTTACATTTTTTCAAATTTCATTATGTATATATGTATAATGCATTAGGGTGTTTGCTACGCAAGACAAGTAACTATTATAAATAATTTTTTCGCGGGACATTTGAAAAGAAAAAGAAATTCGTTTGAAGCGAATTAACGTCTACTGTGCTCGTGCGACAGTATAAATGTGTAAATTAATGGCAACAAAAAAAGGCACGTGCTATTCTGTAACGAGCGAGATGGTCGAGATATACAATGCGGTGACTAAACTGGGAAGGTTGATAAGAAATAATGAAAACGAAGTTCAGTACAGTTGCCAATCAGTCGAGCACCGATCGTAGGGTAAAAAAAGCAGAAAAATGTTATGTATTCTCCACGCATGAAAAACAGTGACGTCCCGATTGGAAAATGTACTTACGGTGAAAATCCGGACCTGTTCCGATACTTGATCGAAGTCGCGTTTAGTTTTAGCGCAAATTTGTCTTAAATCAAAATTAATAAAACGAACTAATTAAAAAATGTTTTCCAATAAAGCCAAGGAAATTAAATATATAAGGTTTCCAAGCCGAATTTCTTTTGAGGAGATCGACGTACCGTAACAGGTCTTGATTATTGTCAAATCCGGCTAAATTTCTACTCGGGGTTGTACGATTCGCGCGCTTTTTCGTTTTAAATTCAATGACTCGCCTATTTCTTTTTTCTAAAGCACGTACCGATTTTTTAAAAGAAACAAATTTTTCTAAACAGTGAAAGAAAATACGTAAAGCTTTCATATCTCACGAAAAAAAAAAATAAATCAGTAGAGGACCTCGATATATATACACACTGTCGCGAAAATAAAGGCTTGGTTGATTTTCTAAATTTCCACACGTATGTATCGGTCACGTCTTACCAAATACGCGTAGGTAAACAGTAAACGAAAAATAAACTAATTAAAAATAAAAAAAGTACATAGCACTCGAATGGAATGAAAAACAATACTATCCGAAGGTACGGTTTTAAAAAAGGACGAAGGGAAAAGAAGTATACTTGCGTGTAAGATAATAAAAAGACACGTACACATCACCGAGAATGAAAAACTCGACGGAGACGCACTTCGAAGCTTCACACTTGATCGTCGACGACTTGGCTCATCGCTCGATATTATATATATATTATACACTTGTATTGTTTAAGGAAGGTGTAAAACCGAAACCGTTACGAGAGATAAAAACCAAACGCAGAACTTTTCAAAATTTAAGGAAATAAAAAAAATAAACGGGGGAACAAATTTCTCGCCCTTTACGGTGCCGATAATATTTAACGTGTAAATAGGCATGCCTCGATATTAGATGATGAATAAAAAAAAACACACAAGTGAAACAAAATACTTGAAACTATGTTGAATAAAAAAAAATCGACGAACAAGACACATCCTGCATATACAAAACAACACGCGTCAAAAGGATCACCGTAAATAATATATAAATATATGTTAATAATGAAAAAAATTAATATCTGACTTTGTACCTATATACTAATTAACTTTTAACAAAATAAACAAAAAAAAAATCATCGGAAGTGAAACGATAGATCGCAACGACTTTGAGAGACGAAGCGCGAGCACCGAGTAAACGAAAAGGAATGAAAATTGATTCTACACGTATATAACAGTACATACTTTCGTCAGCATGTTTTTTGTAAAAAATAAAAGGGAAATGAAAAATGTAAACGTAAATCATTGCGCGTTACACGTATAATTCTCTTCACCGCTGACTGACGTAACTTTTCAATTCCTCCCTTCGACATGTACTTCTTTCTTTTTCTTTTTTTGTACATATATACGAGAACAAGAGATCGAGGAGAATGAGAAACGATTGCTTTGACCCCCCTGCGCTCCAAACACGATCAAAATGCACGCGCAGGTGGGTTAAAGAGGAAAAAAAAAACATATAAAAGCGCGAGGTTTTTTATACGGACAATCATTCGAATTCGTTTTCGTTTACCGTAGAACAGACTGGCGGGGCGTTGAGTGTGGCGAGAGAGCAAGCGATTTGTCGAGACGGCGGTGGAGAAAAAAAAACGCGCGAGATTTACTGCGAGACATTGCGAGACAAAGCGTGAGAGGGGTTATACTTTTTGTCGAGAGAGAAAAAAAACGCTGCATCCATTATTATATTATCGGATAAAAGATGCCCCCCAAAGCCAGATATGGCGCGTGACAATAAAGTGATTCAGATACCACGTGTTCTTGTCTTATTTCAAATTTTTTTCTTTCGAACATTTCATCAGGTATATTTTTTTTCTATAACTTTTAAAGAAAATTATTTTAATTTTAAACAGAGAAAACATATTTAATTTAAATATTAAGGAAATGCAACCAGTGATTAATTTTTTAGTATAATTTATATTACGTTGTGCTTAACTTTTTAACATTTTTATACTTATTTGTTAGATTTCTCTGTTTGCTTTTATTTACATGTTGTAAACGCACTGTACACAATTGCAGATAAAATCTTATAATTAAAATGTTATATAAAAAATTTCCATACTTCACCCCTAGTAAAAATTAATCTTTAGAATAAAAAGCAAAGATAGTAATTTTTACCAGGATATTAATGAAATTTACAGAACTAGGTTGAATTTGTTGTCTTATACCATTTTAACGGAATAACCACCAGTCGCTTCATCTTTTTGCATTTGGAAGTTGCTTGTGGACAAACCAAAAGGTTTCAATATCATATTTCCCAAGTCTTTCAGTTTGCCTAACATTTCCTCTTTCAGTTTTTCATTTCTTTCGTTGATCTTTGGTTCCAAACTCTGTACAGAAAGTGAAAACAGCATTAATAAAAGTTTCTTTGAAAAAATTTTAACATTTTATAATTGATTAGAATAAATCTTGCAAGTCTTACTTTGATAGCACAAATGGATTCTGTATGCGCAGGATCGAAAGTTAACACTTTCTTATAATCTGCTAAGGCCTCATCTAATTTGTCTGCTTCTTCATGCAGGTGAGCTCTCCTCAAATACGCTTTCACGTAATTCGGATCTAATTCTATTGCTTTCGTACAATCTTCTATCGCTGAAGTTTTATCGTTCTGATAAACAAAAAATTCTTGTAACATCTAGTTTCTTTAATAACAAAAATTAAATATTACTGTAAAATAAGTACCTCAAATTTGGCCCTTGCTGCTGCTCGATTTGCATAAAGAATAGCTCTGTCTTTTTCAAATATCAAAGGACATGTGCACAAAGCATCTGTATAAACTTGTGTCGCATTAACAAAGTCTTCCTCTCTAAAGAAATCATTACCTTTTTTCTTAAGATTTTCTGACTTATGCCTCAACTCCTACGGATGAAAGCAAAAAGATGCTCGTTAATAAATAAACGAGACAAGTAAACAAAAATTCAAATAAAAACATTCCCAGTCTAACCTCTTTCTGTTCTTCCGTAAGATCCACATCCCTGTCCTTAAGCGATAGCTCGTCGACGAAATACGCGTCGTCGATGGAGTCCCTGCTATTCTCCGACTCCTCGGGGTCCTCTTTCGCCTTGTCATTCGCATCGAAGTACTTCTCATCCTTCGACGCTTCCTCCTCCTTCACGCACGACTTCTCCAGGTTCTTCGTCAGCTCCTCGATTACCTCCTCGTTCGTCTGTTGCTTGCAGTCCATTTTTTGGCTGTCCGAAATATTTTCAAACTCACTGGTCGAACGATCAGAGTATCAGACGCGGACGAACTTTTTTTGCGAATTTGTAAACAGAGCTGCTGACATTGCCCTATACACACAGCTACTCCACCCGCGCAGATTAGGTTAGGTTTTTAAATGGGCAGGCAGCTGAACGGCCTGCACCTAGCCTGACCCCACCCCCGCACTTTATTTCGAGACTTATGCTTCGATTGTTGTTTCGAAGGCAAAACAAATCAACAATGCACTTGTAGATTTCAGGCGTTCGGAGTGTGAATTAGCGAGAGAGTGCTAAAAATGTTGCGGAGCTATGATATCGTGCGTTCTGTTGAGAAGTTAGTCGTCGTTCTCGACATTGGTAGTGCCTATACAAAGTAAGATGTTTGTCAAAAGTGAGGATTTCATTTGGAGAGATTTGGCTAGATTGTTTATTTTGTATCTTTTGTTGTCTCAGGTACGGATACATCGATGAATCTGAGCCTCGAGGAATCATTAGGACGGAGGTGAAGTGTCCGGAGAGCAAGGAAGTAAGGAGAATCTTCAGTTACAAAGATGAAGATGATCTGTACGAGCTCCTCGTTGAGTTTATTCATCACATATTTTTCAAGTAATTCTACTTCTGTAAAAATTAAGTGACTTGTTAGGTTTATATTCACTGTGTTTTTTACATTTTTAACAGACGGGTGCTGGTGACGCCTAAACTGATGAAAATTGTGATAGTGGAGTCACCTTTGATGCCGACAAAGTTTAGGGATACTTTGGCTAAAGTACTGTTTCGACATTTTGAAATTGGATTTTTGTTGGCTCTTCCAACACACTTGGCTACTATTAGTACCTTAGGTAAAGATACTGCTTTGGTATTGGATGTTGGATATGAAGAAGCAACACTGATTCCAGTTTTCGAAGGTGTACCTATATTGAAGGCGTGGCAAGCTCTGCCGCTGGCTGCTAGAGCTGTTCATGAGTAATTATTCAATAATCGATTGTTTTTCTTCGTAATACAAGTTAATGCCTAGTAATTGATTAATTTATTATAAATCAAATTTTTCAGAACTATTACAAAGGGTATGAAAGATATATTGCATGAAAGTGAAATAACGGAAAAGTTGATAGAGGATATTAAGGTTCAAACATGTTTTGTAACTACTATGGAGCGATCTGCAAAACTTGAAACAGACAGTCCACCCACACCTCCACCAAATGTAAAATATTATACAAAAAGATCATTTGAAATTCCTGGAACATTAAGGGAGAAGGCCTTTGAAGTCCTGTGGGAGCGAGATAATGATAATCTCAGTATTCCAACAATGATTTTGGATGCACTAATAAAGGTAATTATAAATGAAATGAAAGTCAGTAAAAATTTTTAATTGTAATTTAAAAATTATTTTTATTTTCAGTGTCCAATTGATACAAGGAAGCCATTGGCAGAAAATATTTTACTCATTGGCGGCACAGTTATGGCAAAAGGATTTGCGAGTAGATTAAAAGCGGAACTTCTATATTTAGTTAATAGTGAATTATACGCTGAAAAATTGAAAGTGAGGACATTTAAATTCCACACAGCACCATGTAAGCCTAATTATACAGCATGGTTGGGAGGTGCAATCTTTGGAGTTTACCCAAAGATGGAGTTTGGTTTACCTACACGTTACATTCAGAAAAACAATTACTTAAAATCTAATAGACTACCTGACTGGGTTAATCTTATCGATAACAGCAAAGAGAACAATTATCAAGATGATACCTCAAACACTGTTTAGTATTAATATTTCTAATTTTTTTTTAAGACGTTTTATTGATTATTTATTTGCTATGAGAAATGGCTTTATATTGTATAAAATTCAGGCGCGAGTTTGTAAATTTTTGATCACTCATTTTTCACAATTTGATAAAGTTATTTATGCAATTGTTCAATAAAAATAATAAATATTGATATTTTAAGACAAGTTTTATCATTTATTTTGTCTCCTTACACTTCCAGATGTTTTTTGAAGAAATCATAAGCATAACAAACAAAAAAGTTCTCTTATTTTCATAAGGTCGTGAGGAGCGTAAGCTTCTCGTTCAGCTGTAATTGAGTTTTGATCAGCTGCGACAGAGCAACAACCATCAAAAGATCCTTAACATTACTGTTGAACATATTATCAAACTGATCACTGGTCATCTTAGGTACAGAGTTGACCATATCTAAAAGAGCACGTCCCACCTGTACAAAACATTTTACATGTAAATATTTTGATATAATCTTTATTTCTCTTCATTGTAATAAAGAATAAAAATGAAAATTTACCTGATTATCAGGAGGAGTCTTTCCAGATAAAACATCATCAACGTATTGAAGGACACTGTCCAACATTGAGGACAACTTTGAACTAGCTTCAGCAATTTGTGCAAGGTCCATCATTGGCTCAACTACACCACCAGGTTTGCTTCCTTGAGTCTGACTAATGGTTTTAGCACACAATTGTAATCCAACAATTTCTGGATCATAAGATTGAATCTAAAACAAGTTTATTTCATTTAACATTACATTCTTCAAAATCTTTTTAAAATCTTTCTGCTTCGCTGCTATAGTATCACAGAAAAATAGAATCAATTTTTTACCTGTACTTTGGCTGGTGTAAACATACATCCACTCTTGCCATTTGGAACTCCTAATCGCACGCACACATAAGCTCTGATACCCATCCTTGTTGTTCCCTCCAGTGTTGTATCTACTGTTAAGTGAATAGGATTATTGCACTCACGAGCATAGTACTCGTGAATAACAAAGGAATGATTGGTCACCTGTTAACAAATGTAAACATTCAACTCTTCCTCTCTTTTATATCAAAGAAATCCAATAAAATGTGCACTGATCCCTACCTCATTTCCAGTAGCCCACCAACCTACAATATTCTCCTGCGCATTGACCCTACGATTAAGCTCGTACAGGTCCATGGCGTAGTTGAGCTCAGCATCCACCTGGTCTTCATATTCCTTGTGCGGCACACAGAAGCAGTTGGTCACTTCAACAACACCCTTCTCCACCGTACCTGCAAAGCACATTCCAAGATTAATCATCCATCACCAGCAGGGAATACTGCAGAATACACCAAAACAGCTCCATGACAGTGAGTGGAAGCTTATGGCCGCAACAAAGTGCGGATCACTGAGAGGTTCGCGATTTCGGGAGTCGACGAGATTTTACCGAGGAGTGTGCCGATGACGCGATGGGCCTCGGCGTTCCTGCGCTCGTACGCATCGACGATCTGAAACAGAACGACGGGGTGGACTTTGACGACGAGGTTAAGCGCCATTTTCGAAAGGTATGCGTCCACGCGTGGTGTGCGACGAGAGGCGACGACGTCGTGAAAGAACACCGGCCGACTACGCTCCGCTTGAAGTGCGCTGCGTACCGGTAACTCACTGAAGTCAGCTATTGATCGAAAGAGAAAACGAGATTCGATTTTCGATAATAATCAAAGCGCGCGAAATTTAAAAAAGCGAATTTTCATCATTTTTTAGATTTGTTCAGTCTCGATTTCAATGACTGTTAAATCCAATTTGTTAGCAATTTTAACTTTTTCATTATTTTTTGTCAAAATATTAAAGTAAAATTTTTTAAATGAGCTATATTTTACTTCATTTGTACTAAATTTGAGTGGGTTTATTTATTTAATTTAATTAATAATTTAATTTAATTAATAAATATTCAACAAAAATTTTAAGTAAATTAACATCGAGTTCACACTTTAAATAATAATAAAAATAATCGATTATGGTTTATGGAAAATAAGATCAGTAACCAAAGTTATTAGGTAGGATTTAAATATTATCATACTTTATTATATTATACACATTGTAAGTAACATTTGATTTTGCGCAAGAAACGCAGCAAATTAAGTTTTGTCTATTATAAATAATTACACATCAAAATTATCGTTACAAGGCCACTTCCAACGATGCATTTAAAAATTTAGCAAAAATTTCGCAATCGCTACAATCTTATATCATCAACAAACAGGAAAAATTTATTAACATTCATTATATTACTACAGGAGTGACGTATAAGTCGGCCATACACAAGTTAAAGTCCTAATATTTTTTTATACACTCTCGATATATACAAAAATGGCTGAAACTATGGTACAATGTACAATCATTCGTCTTATACTTTACGTACCCTACGACAATAAAGACTCGATCACCCTTAAACTGGGCGTCAAACATAGTTAATGTTAAGTGAAAATGCAATTGCAAGTACAGTTGCAGCGAGAAATAAGAATTAGTTTAAAAAAAAAAAGTTTCCTCTCATTCTTTTTAAAATCAAATTAAGTGATTAAAAATAATCCAAACCGGGGCTCGATATCACAGCTACTGATCGTGTCTCGATAACGATTCGCAATTAAATAGTTGCATCTCTAAGAATGAAACGAACCAACGTAATTAATAATTGCTCGAGGACAAGGGGGAGGGAGGAAGGAAAGTGATAAAAGTGTTAGAATAGCGGGTTGAAAGTTATTAAAGTATGGGGACTCGCGTTAGAGTAAACAAAGATGAAAAGGAAAAAAAGCATGATTTTTCGGATCCGCCCCGCGTAAGGGCGGGCCGATTTAGGAATCACTCGCGTCGCGAGCGGCGACCGCCTTCGGGCACTGTCGTCCCCTTTTCAGCGATACAGTTACGTAGGAAACTCGCGTTTCTGCGACGCACTATAAATTTTCGATTTTTTCATTAAATTCCTTCGTGACGTCTCGGTCAGTTGCGTGCCACGCCGCAGATCATGATGTTGGGCAGGGCGCAACGACGCCGCCTCCACGCTCCCAGAGTCTGTGCATGGGCCTGCAGGGTCCGGCACCACCGCTTCGTTCTGGCGCCGTCCTCAGCCTGGGAATTTTAAAATACAATTAATATAATAATCCAAATGTGTTCTTTCTTCTTTTTACCGCATTAAAAAAAAACGCTATCTTGACATTATTATTTTAGTCACGAATTGATTAATAAAAATATTCTTTTTTACAGAGTTTGAGGAAATAAAATTAGTTGTTTGTAAATTATATTATAGAATCAATTATATAACACGAAACAAAAAAGATTATATAAAATTACCTTAAATATAAAAGTCTCTTTAGACGATAATTCCTGAACCTCGAAGTAATCTTCAAGATCCGTTTCACAGCATACAATGCATTTGTCAAGATAAAGTGGTTCCTGTAAAAATCGTAAATTTTAATTATCTACCTTAAGTACACAAATGTCAAAAGAACTCATAGATAAACAAAGAGAAATACTAACTCTTAGTAATGAGTAACGTCCGAGTTTTTCCTTGACAAGAAGAAGCGTCGCTTCCTTGACGCCAATTTGCCTCGGGAAGAGAGAGTCGTCGGAGAAATCGAGGAATTCGTTGTTCGGCTGTAAAATTTTCACGATTAAAATCTGCTATCATCGAGGCAATAAAAAATCGAGACAAGTCTTTGATAATTAGCTTACCTTCCCGTTGGTGACCAGCATCGCAGTTACGGGAGCGAGTTTGACGGTCCTCCCCCGCCTCCAATTGTTGTCCGTCGGTTGGGCGACCAACAGTCGTCCCTCCAGTACGAACCTTGAGTTTTCGTGAGCCCATTCTAGCACTTCCACAGCCATCTGAAAGTAAAATTATCAATGTGCAATCGTTTGCTCAGCAACTCTTAGCATTTTTCATTAAAAGAAGAAAAGATTATAAAGTGAAACTCACTTTTCGTAGTTTTATATTGACCATGTCTTGTTCACCAGTCGACCTTCTACCATTCTGTATTATTGAAATCCGTCGCCAGAGCTTAGTCGACGTAATATCTTTGGCCTCCTATTTCAAGTAAGAAAGTATTATTAAAGTTTGCTTTACCATAATTCAAATTTTTATGAAGTAAATTAGTAATACTCTTACTGCATTCATGTGCTCTAAGTGTAGTTCAATGTTTGTCTGAGCTTGCTTGAGCCTCTTCTTCAGCTCCTGCATCTCCGGCTTACCCGAGGGCGTCGCCTTCAAGAGACGCGCCAGGAGAAGCGGGTATTTCGTCACCCTTTGTACTGGGACCTGTAATGAAAAAATGATCGTTAAAACAACTTCACTGAAAGTATTACAAAAGTATTAAAGTACTATTAAAGTATAATTTTTTTCGATTTTCTAATCGCAACAAGAGTTAAAGAGGAGCTACGTCCTTGCAGCTCGACGTTAACCCTTGTAATGATTATGACAAGAAAAAGAATTGACAATCGAAAAAAAATTCGAGCGGCAATTCGAAAAAAAAAGAATATCAAATTTTTTTAAGTCAGTCTGAGTTTGCACGAAAAAAAATTACAATATTGATTGTAGCTTTTTAATTGCAATTGATCAATGGCATACTTTAATCGAAATAAGACAATCAGCCGGTCAGTATAAACTAAATTAATCAAGTGACGTGCTTTCCTGAAATTGTTGTATGATATAAGTACAATGAATAGAATAGATTTAAAAGTGAAAATACTCGTACCATGAGGAAGGAATTGAGATTCATCCTCCGGAGTACGGTGTTCTCCATCTGCGATACCTTGAGAAATATCCTCAGTAGTTCTTTTTCTTTTTCCAGATTTTGTAATAATAAACTGGCACTTCCTTGACGAGTACAGTAGCTTTCAAAAGCATGCAACATCCTCTCCGACTCCAGGAAGATCTTTCCAAAATCCACCGTCACGAGATCCTCATCCCCAGATTCCTAAAATATAATAATTCAATTAATGATTTTGTAATTCCCACATTAATATATTTACGTCTATTTTGTTACGGAAAAAGATAGTAGTAGTAGTAGTATCAGTCGTAAGAAATCAATTCTACTAAAAGAAACTACACAAAAAACTAAAAATACCAGACTATTTTATTTACCATATAACTTGCAAAATGTCCTGCGAAACTAAAAGAAATCATAAAAATAAAAATGCACCTGAGCAATGTCGACGGAGTCCTTAAGTTTATCAGCTAGGATTTGGTTGTGCTCAAGCAGCTCTTCGACATTGAGGAAGATCGCGGAAAGCTGCTCAGGCGTGAGCAGTCCGGCCCTGAGCATCGGCCGGTGAAACTCCTCGAGGATGATCTGCAAGTCGCGTCCGTACTTCTGCTCGGTCTCCACGATCTCCGTGACGATCTCCTTGCGCTCCGCTCGCTTCTTGCTGCACTTCCGGCACACCACGGGCGAGTAGACGCTGGAAAATAAAAAATCGAAACACCGGGTTATCGTACGGTAAATTCAACGTTATAAATTTCGTATCGCGAGAAAGTTTAAAGTTACTCGACTCCTAGCCCGATCGGTGAGCGCTCGAAGTAGGTTGTGGTGAGTTTTTCAATATCATTTTAGAATTATATACTCGTTTTCAAAAAGTCGCATTTTAAAGTCGGGGATATACTTTAATGTAATTAACGTAATTCGATATTTAACGGTGATCTCAATAGACTTCATTAAATTTAATTGCGAGTTTGACCGAAATATCGGTAATTTAATTATTACCTGAAAAGTAACTTAACTCACTGATAAACTAATTAAAAATTATTTTCACTAACAGAATATATCGCTCAAGAAGCTCGTTAAATAAATTAAAGCAGTTTAAAGACCCGCGGTGTATAATTAGTTAGTTAAATAAGCAAACCTCTCGGCATTACGCGTCGCAATTACGCAAAGCAGTAAACAAAAAGCCGCTCGGAACAATAAACCCGCTGAAGAAAAAAAAGTTAGTCAATATACCTCGAGCTCCTTAAACCGACGACGCGTGACTAATCGCTGGACACTCGGAGGGGGGTAGAGACAAAAGGCGTTCGGGTAAAACCGACGAAAAATCGGTAGTATAATAAAATAAAAAAAAAAGGAATCGAGCGATAGCGGCGCGGCTTTCGCTCGATAGCCAGTGAAAGTTGGTCGGAGGGAGGGCAGTTGTCGCGCCCGGTACACTTTGCCTACCGATTCGGTAAATCGGATCGAGTCCACTGGGACGCCGGGGCCTTTCTACAAGACGGGGCCCCCCGCGCTAACGAGGATGCAAGGAGCGCCGGGGAAACGCGGGCTCTCTGATAAGCATCGGCTCTCTCGAGACGCTCGGGGGTGAGAGACATATACCGGTAACGCGCGAGCTCGCTTTTCGCGGATGAAAGTTCGGATTGTCATCCTTTTTCTGTTCCTTTTTTTTTCCCTTTTTCACCGGGAGAGCGAGTTTCTGCGGGGAACGTTTGAATTATCGCCTCGCGACGGTGAATGAGGTTCGAGATTGAATTTCTCTTTTGAGTTATTTTGTAAAATATTGAATTTGTTTTCAATGGAGGAGTCGTAAATATCGGTACGTTGAATTTGTAATTCAATCGGCAAGATGATGTATGTGAAATTCAGTATGATGAATGAAGATCGATTTTTTTGTCGGTTCGGAAATTTATCACACTCTTGTAAGCTCCTCTGAATGCAACTTTTTCCTCAACTTTTCATTTCCATTCTTGCGTTTCGTAGGACGAACAGGTATTTTGATTTTTCTTACTATTAAGTAATATTGCTTCATGCTGTGAAATTCAGTATTCCCTAAAATTTTTAGATTATCGTCATAATTCAACAGTCCATTACATCATGTTTATAATTCTTATTCTTCTTCTTTTTCTCTTCATTCTAGTAGTAGTCATACTTTTAAAAAAATTCCACAAGGAAAAAAACCAGTGCATATTTAATATTTAAGTAAATTTCATTTCAGTTTTTCAACCTTCATAATAATAACACAAGAAAAAACAACTGCACATAAAAAATAATTGTATAAAAAAATCAGTTAAATTCACGAAGTAAAGCAGAGATAAGAAGAGTCAGGATCTCTGACCGATCGAGTATGTTATGCAATGGCCGGAGGCAATCGGCCTAAGTGTGTCAAGCCTTAGAAGAGAGCCGGCCATGTACGGAGGCTCCACTCGCCTTCCTCGCGCCTCCCACTCCCCGCCGCCGGAGCAACGCGTGTTGATCACAGAGAAAAACCAGGTAGATGGCCGAGATATGCGCCTCGAGTCTTTGTTACGCAGGCTCCTAGTGCAGGTGCTACATGGAAATCGCGGGTGGGGACCGTTATCACTCCAGGCGATTTGGCGAAAATTGATTTTGAAACTCAATCTTAATGGATGAAAAACCAGATTTTACGTCAATTTGTTTTTTTTTTTTTTTTGTAAACTCACTTTGCTAATTGTTAAGTTAATTTTCATCTCGTTATCTCATCAAGCAACGCTACAAGCCATCCGAAAATCTTGCGAAACGGCCCGTCAGGATTTCTCGGCCGGATCAGATAAGCGTGAATTTTCAAGCGTAAACACGTGATTTTCGCAAGAAGAGTAGCCCGGGTCTTGCGCTTAAAAGGCGCATTTGCATATCTCAACCAGACGGATACGGGAGGCGCCCTTAATTCGCGGTTACTTAGCGCCCGATAATCATCGGCGACGGATTAGAGCCGTTGGGCAACCGACGCCGATTTCTCCGCGCGGGCTCCGTTTTAACACGCCTGCGCGTGGAAAAATAAAAAAAATTGAGCGCTCGTTTCGCGAGGGGTAAGTAGGCGCCGCGGAACAAGTTCCAGCCGCGGGATTTTCTAATTTATACGGCTGATAGCGCGACTGACGTTTGACGGATAAGAGATTCACCTTTGGAGAGGAGAGTGATGGATCTGGTTCGCGTGATGTTAATGAAAACATTGACATACATATGTTAAAAATGGAGGTTGCTGTGTTTGTTCATTTGATTTCTTTTAATACGCGTTTCACTGTATACTAGTTATATTTTATATATTATGACATTATTAAAATAAATTAGTTTAAGTTTATTAATTTGTTTAATGATGAATGGATGCTGTCAAGTTATACTTACAGATCATAAATTTAAAGTTACTGGTTTAGAATTAGCTAATTCATCTGCATTAGAAAATTACACGTTAATGTTGAAATATAATAATTCATGTTAATTTATAAAATCCAGTCAACTTTTAAAATAAAATTCAAATATAAATAGACTAATAAATGAGAAAAATATTTCATTTTTATGTACCTTCAAATAAAATAAAAGAAATATAAAAATGAAAACGAAAAATCATCCTGGCACCATAAACCAGCGAACTAGACCAAACCCTCCGTTAAATGTTGTCAGTCATGAAATCGTCTTAGCGTCGCGTAAACCCGTCGCCAGTCAGGCGCATCCTCGTCGCACTTTTACGAGAGGCAATAACTCAAAGGCGCGACCCTTCGTCCGCGGCTTAATTGATCACCTGTCGATGATGAGAGGCTCGAGGCGCTGCTCGCAGTCCTCGCAGTGTTTGACGTCGGGCTTGGCGTTGCCGGGGGCAGCGCTGAGCGTCGCAGTGGCGTTGCCGCCGCTCGTTACTCCGTTTAATTGGGAGCCGCTCGAGGTGTTGCTCTGGCCGTTGCCGTGGCTGACGCCGTTGCTGTTTGCGCTGGCGCGCCAGCGATGCCGACCTATTCCGCCGCCGCGACCGCTGCTCGCTTGGCTGCTTTCGGAGCCCACTCCGCTGTCCGTTCGCTCGATGTCCACCGATCGAGTCTGAAGAAGAACAAATTTTCGATATCATTTTGTTCAAGCTTTTTTTAGGGAAAAGGCTAAGTAGTAGTTTTATTTTAATAAGGTATCGAAAAATGCATTTTAGTGAAGATCAGAATATTATTGCAGATTGCGATTTTGGAAAAAACTACTGAAATTTCTTCTAAAATTTATCCGCTATAATAAAAGTAAACAAATCTTCTTGTATCGCTAGTAAATTTTACAAAAGGCTTAAACTTTAAAAGAAATCTCAGTATAAGTGTGTAAAATATAAGAGATTACGCTGGAATGTGGTATCCTTTCTTATTTCACTGAAAAATATACCACATTCTTGCGAGTAGCGTAGGCACAGCCACTTTTAGAATAAGGTCTCAGAAAAAGAAATAAAAAGTGTTTAAAAGCCAGGACTAATTTATCCTTATGCATTGAAAAACCAGCTAAGATGCTTTTATCAAATTAGAGAAACCTACCGAACAAACAAGAAAATATTTCACAAATCATATTGGAATCTACCGAGAAATACTTCCAACAGAAAAAACTTTAATTTACTAGTAGCAATCATCGCAAAGGTTAATTAAAGATCGACACTTGCGATTACCGCAGCGTCGGGGCGGTCAGCGAGTTGTAATCGCGACGCAACTCACCTTGAGCGTTTCCGGCGAGTTGGTGAGTATGATGTTGCACTCCTCGCTGCTGTCGGAGACGTTAGAGATCTGGGAGCTCTTGGAGCTGAGATCGCCGAGGCTGGTCTCCTTCTGCTCGTAGAGGGCCTCGAGGTCGCGCTCCGGGTCCTCCTCTTCCTCCTCTTCTTCATCCTCGTCCTCGTCTTCGTCGGCCTCCTCCTCCTGGTCCAGCGCCACGTTGCCCGCTCGCGTTCGCTCTTTTGAGTCCATTATGAAGCTTAAAAGTTCGAATTTGCTCGAGAGGTTGTCGCCTCCGGGTATCGATGGACCGCTCGATTTTTTGTAACCCTCGTCAGGGCTTTTTGATAGGTACGAGCATTCTAGGTACTGGGTGGAGTTGCCGCCTAGGGGCTTGTAATATGTGTCCAGCGATGGGCTTATTCCATTGTTTAAATCTAAAAAATATTGATTTGATTACCATTTTTAAAACATTTTTTTTGTTAACAATAAATAATCCTTTTTATTAAACTTGAATAAACTGTATCCAAAATATACGTACGATTTCTAATTTTCATTACTACTTTTATATTTTAAATAAATCAATCATTTAAAAATTAAATTACCTCTAAAACTATCTTTATACTCATCCCCAAAGAAGATCCTGCCTTTTAGGAAATCCTCAGTGGGTGGCGGGCTGAGTGGCAGCGGTGGTGGCTCGTCGGGGATCTCCTCGTAGATGGGCTCCTTGATGACCTCGTAAGCGTTCTCCTCGAGGAACATATTGGAGCCGATGAGGTCGCTTTCGAGGCCACCGGAGTTCAAGCTGCAAGAGGACCTGAAGTAGCGCGGTTCCGGCTCGGATTCTGATCCCTTCAGCAGACTCTGCTTCAGAATCTTCAGGATCGCCTCGCCGCTCCCTTCGTCCAGGATCTCGCCGTTTTCGCGCGCCTTGCGCAGCGAGTCCTCCAGCAGCTTCGAGATCAGCTCCTCTTTCGATGTGGTGCGCGGAGCGTCGACGATCTGACTCCAGCGAGGCGAGCTCTCCGGCGATTCTTCGGTTTCTTTGAAACGAGGACGAATCTCGATAGGCTTGCTCGTCACTGCGGCTGCTTTCGTTTCATTCGCGTTCACGTCCGGCTGTACGGATTTTCAGAAAATAGTACGTAAAACTTTATTGCTAATATATTGTAAGTATAAAATAAATAAAATAAATTCTACACAGAGAGAAAGTCATAATAAAAATTGGAATAGTGTATTGTAATGTTTTCACAAGCTCTCATCATGGAAAAATTTGTAGTAGTTGTAAAATTTACTGGAAACGTAAGAAATCTTACTATATTTCAATCAAAAGTTACATTAAGAAACTATTACAGTTTCAAGAGGACTTTTTTCTCTGTACAATAATGATTCATTGTCATTTTTAAAGTTCTATTTTCAGTAAAATAAAATTGTACATTATTTTTTTCTAGTAATTTCTTATATTACCTGTGGCGGGTGTTCTTGTTTTTCTCCACTAATAACGATATTGGACCGGTAGTTATCCAAGATAACGAGTGTACGCTTCTGCTCGCCGGAGCTGGGTATCGGTGACTCCGGGGTATGGCTGTTCACGGAGATGACTGTAGGATTGCACACGCTATCCTGACCGCCGACGCTGATGGTCACTTTGTTGTCTGACGTGCTTTCCGGACTGCGCGGCTGTTGCTGATCCCCGTTAATTATAATCGAAGTCCCCCGCGAGCTCTTCGCTATACCCGATCCAACCTACGATCGATCAATCAATAGATGAAAATATTTTAATTACGATTTTTCTTAATTTTTTAATTTATAAGCCACAATAACAATCTTTATTCTTGTCATATAATATAGCATTGAAATTTCGTATTTAGTTTTTTTTAAAGAAATTGTGGACTCGAAGCTAACCTGTAGCCTGTGTACCATGAGGGACGCCGGCGCCGACCTCGGTGTCACGGTGATCTTGCAGACGTTGGAGTCCCGCTGGGCGTACTGCGAGGAAGGTTTGGGTTCGCTAATCGGAGGGGACCAGCTGACCGGATGCTCCGCTTCGCTCACCCTCCCCGGCATCACCTGCTCTTCCATCTTCTTCTCCACCTCCTGCTTCACTTCCAATTTCGCCTCCCGACTTTCGCTCTCCTCCTCGATACGCGCGCTCATCACTTTCGACTCGATCAGCTTCTTTTCTCGCTGCGATTATACAAAGGAGAATTTTCTTTGTATTTTTATACTTAATGAATTGATTAATTTCGCAAATAAACTATTCTCTAGATATGTTTGGCTGATTTTATGAATGATGACCGTGTGCATACCTTGGCGGCGACCCTTTTTCTCGCCTCTTCGAAGTCGATCTTTCGCGTGACTTCTTGAACCCCAGTGTCGGTTGTTGCGTCCTCGTCCTTGGATCGTCTACAAAGGCTAAGCCGCATAGTGTCGACGAAATTCACGTCGGCTGCCGATATTTCCGGTCGAGACGTCGATCTCTCACTTTGACTGCGCGTCAGGCACGTCGCACTCGATGCCACCTTGGGTACTGCATTCACTGCAATATAAAATTTTACTTTTGAATAAAATTTTTAGAATTTAAACACATTCTTTTTACGATAAGTTACATTTATAATGATAGTGCAATTTAAATAAATCGAATACTATAAATTTACTAGAATCCGAGTGTACACGTGTAAAATATTTTCACCTTGTATATGAAAGCGAGCGAACAAATAATCGACAGGATAATTGATAAAAATTACGTCGCGAGATAATTCAACGCGAATCGATTAATCAATTGCAATTTGTTTTTGCAATCGATATCTCATACAGCGCGAGGATATCCTACGGATATAACATCACACACGCGATATGCGTGCAATAAGATCTTGTTAACTCGAAATGTGTTAATGCATCCGAGCGATACTTTATCGAGCCTATTCACGCAACTAACTATTTGTTTTATTACTTCATTATGGCCGCTTGATTTTAAAGTGAAAGCCGCACAAATTTAAGGATAGATAGCAAACGCCGCGACCTACATAAATAAGATTGACTCGCTTTATTTATTAATTAATTCTGCTTTCACTGCATTTGTAAAAGTCCTTATTCCTCCGCGCAGCCGCGGGAAAATTTATAAGCGAGCCGCTTCTATATCGCGTCAGGAAAAAAGCGGCCCTGAGTTATTTCACCTCCGACAAACGGCGGAACTGGAGATACATGCCGGGCCGGATTATTAATTTCTGATAATCAATTAATAATCTTTTCAAACACCATGTGCATGCGCACGTACGTGGTTACATCCGAGGTATACTACTCAAGTTGTAAAAAATTTTTATACAGATCGATTATCTATATTATACACAGGAAATGTATGCAAGTCAATAAATTCACTTGCACCTGCACGTACATATATTCAGAGTTTTAGTATTACAGATTTATAAAAAATACTTGTATACAAGTTGAAGTAATCTACACATGTTTTATCTAGAAATTATAAGAGTGGATTCACTGTACACTATAAAATACCGACTCAATCGCAGCTGCATTCAAAAGACTACTAATTAAAAAAAGCATACAATAGAATTACATTGCTAGACAGAAAAATTGATTGAACACTAAGCGAAGATAGAACACTTGCAAATTCAATTGAAAAATTCTCTCCGTGTACAAATTGATTATCAATTATTTCGAGGAAGGATGCCTGCAACTACAGACAGTGCTAATTAAAAAAAAATAAATTTTTTCATCGATGGACGATCGATTATCCGGAGAGGAAGCGGGGGAGATGGATTCGAGGGCGGCGCGCTCGAGCGAGTTTCGGTACCGTTTTTTCTCGCGCGGCGATGACACTTTTCTCCCATCGGTCTCGGGATGGATCGGCGGTCGCCGCCGCTTCCCACGAAGCCCCGGGAGCCGCGCACCGTGAAATTGTATCTCTCATAATGTAGCTTGGAATTTAGAGATCGACGCTCGTACTTAGGGCTCGTGTACGTTTTTAATAATTTTGCGCATGTTGGAATTAGAGAAGTATGCAAATCTTCGTGGGTAAAGGTTCCCTTCGGCTTTAAAGTACTTTATTTTCTAGGTGTATTATTTTACAAATTACTTTCCTTGAATGAAAAACATTTCTTTTATCGGCGCATTAAGGTGTTCGGTTTGTTTTCAAGGTTAGATTACTTTGAAGTTAATTAACTAAATTTTAAATTATTATCAGATTCATTCACTTTTGAATTTTGTATGCATCTTAAGCACTGTATAATATCACAATAACATATGCGAGTTATTAGAAAATGTGGCAGTAATTTTTCACTTTATATCGCAGCGTTTGTTTTACTCAGCAGCCACATGGAAGAAAAAGAAGATTCTCACGCTTCATTAGAAGTTTTCACTCGCTTTAATCGAAAACGCATGCTTCACTGCGTTAAATATTTTCCTCGGAGTATATCGGAGTGGACATTCGTAAACTATGCTCGTTTCGTTTGACAGGAAAAATTCGCAAAAATTCAATAGGATCTATATTAAAAGCGAGAAACGGGAAATTTTCACTGCGAGAAATTTAGAGAGCGTGGAAAGTCTCTTTCAATAATTCGATTTTGTTTGTTAAATATGTAAATTCGACTCGAAGCTTTTCAGTGGAAAAAAGCAGTGCCTTTTTTTCTCGGTCGCAAAAGCTGCTGCCGTGGTGGATTCGCTTTTTATGGAAAGTTCGTTAGATCTTCGCCGTGGCCTAATTTATTTGAGCGATCGTCATGATTACTGTTTTTCTGGAAGTTTTTTTCGTAAACACAGCGGTTTAGCTGACCGTGAACACCGACACCGATTGGATCCCATCCACTTTTGCTAACGTAATTCAGAAAAATTGTGAGAAATCGATTTTATTAAGTTTTGTGAAACTTCATTTTATTCTTATTCTAATAAAATTTATTTATAATATTATGGTATTTAGAAACGCAAACGATTATTAAACATTTTTGTATTTTTAATGTAATTATAGTAAGCATTTGTTTCATAAATTATGCTACACCTATACATAGGCGATTAAAAATTTCTGGCTCATAAGGTACACGTGACTAACATAATTTTACGTATGTTGATTACTTTTACACATGATCATATAGAGTTCATAAAATTCATTAAAAATTGTATAAAATTATGTTTAAAATCGCATTTTATAAATAAATCGGTTATATCCCATTAATTACATGTTTTCACGGTGAGCGACTAAGTAGTATTTATTACAGACAAGTTTACGTCACCAGTTTTTTAAAAGAGGTTTTCCTTATAGAAATCTTGATTCATTAAAAAGAAAGAACTATATTTGGTTATGAGTAAGAAACTGATCGATTCCTTTACGATTGCTTAAAAAGTAGATTTAACGCACAAAAAATTAATTTAAATGACTTTTTTTATTTATTTTAAAAGTTTTATATCTATACTAAAAAAAATATGTAGAGTACTTTTGCCCTATAGAAATAAAGAGAACAATAAAATTCAAATAAAAGATAAAAATGATTGGCCAATAATCCACTATTAAGATAGATAAAATCTTAGGATCCTGATCAATTACAAATAATTTTTTCAAACCTATATTTTTTCATGCTACAATTAGTTTCAAAACTACTCTCAGTTTGCTCTTACGTACACACAGAGAATAAAATATCTCGATGATGCAGCAATCAGCGTTAACAAAGTGCCTACAGTGTCTCCCATACTTTACCATCGAAAAGCAAAGGAGTTCTAGGTCGACGAAGGTACCCCCGCGGTAAACGCCGGGGGGCATCCCTCTCTATCTCTCTGACCACCGCGAAAAAGGCTGCCAAGGCCACCGGCGCCGATTGATCATAGATCCGTGCGGTCGATATACGTCGATCTCCCGGCTCTAATTGCCCTCGCGGCCGCGGACTCTCCAAAGATTTCTGGGTCACCGCCGGCTCTTTCTCGTGACGCAAGCGCCCCGCGCGCGTCTCCCCGATTTTTCGCGGCTAATTGCGCGATGCGCTCCATTAATTGGCGTCATTAGCGATCGATCTTCTTTTCATTCCCGCGATCGGCGAAAAACGCGTTTTTACGCGACTCTCGATTGCCAGCGAAAACATTTCCAAGGCAATGAAAAAAAGACTTTCTTGCAATCTGTCGTAAAAAGAATCTCTTATAAGATCCGTTAAGATGAATTTAATCTTTTTAGAACTACTTAAGTTTTTTTAAAGAAAATTTAATGGAATTAATTTTAAATGAAAAGAAAAATTTTCTTGACGAGGATATTAACCTTTGGTATTTTGTCTATGTCAACGAGGTACGTTATTTTTTCTCTCAAAATGTAGAGTGAAAAACCACTCAACTTGGAAAACAAACTGTTTGAATTTTTCAGTCTTCTACATTATGATTCAATATAAGCTTATATTAAAAGTTATAAATTAATCCATAACATTATTGGTTCCCTTTTTTATGTTTACATTTTATTAAGTCAAGAGGAACAAAATTAAAGTAACTAATTGTATGTTGACAAGTAAAGTATATATAGCCTTGGGAGTCTAAACCTACAATTTTACATTCAAGTATAAAAAAATTTGTTGAAGAAAAGATTTGAAAAAAATATACATTTACAATCATATCAAAAGGTAAACTTCTTCATTAATCTCAGAAGGTATCCTTTTTAAGATAAATCTTTTTTTAGCGCCATCGAAATCCTTACACGATCAGTATAGGAACCACCGAGGCGTGCTCCTTTTTTTTCGAGAAAGAGACAGCGAGAGAGCGCGAAAGTCGCCTTCGGA
Source organism: Eurytoma adleriae (assembly GCA_900480045.1). Lineage (NCBI taxonomy): Eukaryota > Metazoa > Arthropoda > Insecta > Hymenoptera > Eurytomidae > Eurytoma > Eurytoma adleriae. Next base: position 204,278 of record UXGC01000143.1, read on the forward strand.
TGCAAATCGGCGCGGGGACAAGGTCGCGTGCGGCGTTCGGTCCTGTTTCCGCCGTGCGGCGAGCGTGTACACAAGGAGGCCTTCGGGCGCAGCGAGAGCAACGTCCGAAAAGCCGCGCGCGGCCCGAGTAAATCGGTCAGCGCCTCTCGCGGTTTCCCTTCCGGCGCGAGAAGAAAGGGAGGAAACGCCGGCTCGGATTCTGACGCCGCGCCGCATCCGACCGGCTTATCTCTTATAAAGATCGGCTTTCTATCGCGCCCGGATAAATCATAAGCGACCTAAGGCAGGGAACCGACGATTTTCACCGGCGATGAGAGTAAGAGTACGGAGGATGTTACACTGTTTCCCTTTTTTCCGGAGATTCTTGTTTACTAACGCTCGATTTTTCTGGCCACAGTGGCAGTTAATTATAATTTAATTGGGCGGAGGATTTTTCGTTTTCGAATGGTGATGTATTAGGAGTATTGTTTGCTCTGCTTGAGAAAGTAGCTGGTAAATGAAACAATTGATTCTATAAGAAATTTTTGTGGATGTGAATGGATATTTTTAGTTTAGTAGCCAAGCTTAGTTTTGACTTCAGTATAAATATCAATTTTTTGTCTTAATGAAGTTTTCATAATTAGAGTTTGATTTTTACTAGGATATAACATAAATAAGTAATAATATGTAGAATTCAAGGAAAATAGTTTCAAATACTTTTACTTTCTAGAGAAAATTAAATCTTATCTTGGTGTGGATTAAAATTAAATTTTTAATATTTAAATGAAAAAAAGTGTTGGATTATAAATTCAAAATCAAATTTTTCTTATTGACTTTAAATCAGTTTCTTATAATTTATGAAAAATAATCCCAATTATTTAACTTTCTTTTGCTATAAAGTTTGCTAGCTCCAATTTTGGATTTATTCTATCATGAGAAATCTTACTTAGAATTTGCTTCCTCCAACCATAACCAGCAATGAATCTCTCTCCATATTTAAATCTAATTTAAAATTTCTAGTCTTCTAGACTTCTAACTAAATCAGACTATAACCATACTCGACACCCTTGAAATTATTCGCCTGGGATGTAGTAAACTACGTAAAAAAAATATTTAAGTACAACGAAAAAACATGTTTCAATTTACTGATGAAAATTGGCACATTTTACAGATTCCTTATATGAAAAATCGCTATTTCTCAGATTCATGTGAAAAAATGAACTATTTTATACTCAATAATCTTAGTTCTGATACATTGTATATAAAAAAAACCAAACGTACATTTTTCAGCACAATAATCAAATTTAAATCTTCAAATATAATTTTCTTATTATTAAATAAAAAAAAATACAATTTAAAGTTCCTTCTTCAATACTTCACAAAACCGCAATTTACGTTAATTCCAAGCATGAAACGTAGGCCAATAGCAACAAAGAACAATCAGCCCTCGCCGTAAAACTTCAAGAAAACTTCAGATAACGAAAGAAGAAGAACAAAACCGCAACCGCGCGCAGGAAATCTCGGCGAAGACCGCGAAGTAACATCCCTCCGAATTTTTCGCCACCGCGGCCAATTACCCGCACCTGCGCCTCGCCGATGTACACTGTATATACACTCTCGCGGAGGCGGGCACGCAGCGGGGGAAGGAAGCGTTGCCCCCGCGATAGGAATCGCGCTAACAGGACAAATAATCGGTAACTGTACGCGGCCGGCATTGTTGCTCCTCCTCCACCACCTCGCGCTCTCATGAATTTTCATATGGGAATCGCGCCGAGGGGAAGGAGGAGCGAAAGAAGGAGGAAGAAGAAAAAAAAGGCGCGACGGCGGGAGCCCGAGCGAGGAGATTTGCGCAATATCGCGAGCGCCCGCGTGCTGCACCGTAAGTCATTTGCGTGCATTCCAGAAATACTCGGGCACGCCGGCCGAGCTCGCGCGACTTTCAAATGCTACGTGGAGCGAGAGGCGAGGTGCAGGCGTCGGGACACCGCGGGGCAGAGAGAGAGCGGGCTTTGATGACTTCGGCCTTCTTTTTTGGAGACAATGGTTGCGATGATGTACGTTTCATGATGATTTCAAAGTACCCGGAGCCTGGAGGGGATACGCAAGTCGATGGCTGCCTTAGGGATGGCTAAGGTCTAAAATAAAATGACACATGAAGATTAATATTGAAAATTATCATTGATTTGATGGCATGAACTTTCTGTCATTAAGGAGATACACCTACAATTTACAAATTTTTATATAATCCTCTTAAAAAAATATATAGCGATTTTGTGATATATCTCTTTCGTTTACAATAAGTAAATTTACGATTACATCTTTAATAAATTTCTAATTATAACGACAGAAAGTCCATAATTACGGTCAAAATAACAATAATTTTTAATGAAAATTTCTCTCCACATAGGTATAATGATATTCTTAATACATCACTCAACTTCAAAATGTGCACTTCGGCGAAATTTAATCAGTGAATAAGAAATTACTTTTAGTACATTGCTGGTACGAATCATTATTCAGAAGAAGAGAGGAAAACATTTCTTGATTATTAAAAAACATCGTTTGCGTAAAATGTTTTCATAAGGTTTAAAATTAAATTTTTCTGTAATTTGAGAACTTCGTCAGATGCCTCTACGGCCGTTACACGAAGCAAATAGGTTGTGGCTTACTGGTACTCCTTACTTTATGAGCGAATGGAAAGGAAGTTTTTTTTCAAGGTGACACGTGAAAGTGTCCTGTAGTTTTCTGCAGGTTACTTCGACTTTTTGCATTCTTCGCGAAGGAATTTTATGGGAATCGATCGATGGGAAATATCGAGATTTGTTTTGGAATGCACGAGGAGATAATTTTAGAGAAATATTTGAAGAAACGCCTATTAATAGCAATAACGTGATTTGTACAGATTAGATACTCGACTGAGGATAAAACAATGTTACTCCGCCTTGGAGGGGAAAAATTTCAGAAGATACGCCTTTGAGGTAGAACAATGGGAAAGAATCCGGGTACATACGATTCACGAACTTTTTTTAATACGTACATACTATTCAATCTTATTCAATCTTAATGAGTTATACTCTCTTGTATGCAAAATAAAATTTGTAGTTTCGAATTTTTTATTAAAAATTCATATGATTCGCCTGTCAACCTTCTTCAAAATGATCGTAAAAATTACGCGACAGGGATATTAGAAGTAAAATCATGATTATAGGTACTGCATTTCACTTTTTATTGGGGAGAGCGGGGCAAAGCGATTTATTCTCAAAAGGAAACCTCACAATTTAAAAAAACTAATTTTAAATGGTAATTACACAAATTAGCAATATTTACCTAGTTGAATAATTAATATTTGAGAAAAAAAACGTAAATTTAAATTTTTCTTGATATAGACTAAATGATGAATTATTAGATGATTATGTAGATTTACTGGAAGTTACGTCAAAGAGAAGTCAACAAGTTTTAAAATAGTTTTTCTACTTCACGTGTCTAACTTTTATTATCTTTTTTAATTACCTCCATCTATATATAGTTTTATTTTTTAACGTCCTAATACCTATATATGTATATATACAACATATAGTTTATGAAATTTTTTATTATCGCTCTAGTTGATAAACTGCACTAAAGTGAAACAATAGCAAATAATTTCCTTTCAATTCCCACAAAAACCAATCAATTTCGAAAACCCCATAAGAATCTAACGCGAAATAAATTCAGTCGAAAAATTACCGCTGCTCAACACCCTCGTATGCGCGAAACAATGGGCGCGCGTAGGCGTGTGCGGGAAACGGCGCCGACGGGGCGATCGCGCAAGCGTAATTGACACGCGCCGATGGGAAACAAAGGGGACGCTCGCAGTCAGGTGGAAGAGAAACTGCCGCGCGAACTTTGTTTTTCCGCGGGGAGATCCACGGCGTGCGCCGTATAGCCACGAAAAAAAAACGTTAAATTTATCTCGCAGGAAAGTTCGCGGCACTGTCGATTTCGGCGAGTGAAATTTCGAGCGAAGCAGAGCGGTACGTCGTTAGCGTAATTGTCGATTTCGATCTTTCATTCAAATCAACGCGCTCGAGATTCGTTAGTCTTCCAGCGAAAATATCAAAACTTGTTTTACTATTTTTCTAATTTTTTTTTTCATTTTTTCATTTTTGTTTTAAACGATACATATTAAAATATGAGTTTTATTATTCAACGATTATAAAAAATATTATCTTTAAATAATATATGGAAACTTTTTTAAAAATTCATTATAGAAAAGACAAGATAAAAAAGACGTATTATCCATTGTTTACGAAAAAAAAACTACAGCAGCAAAAAAAGCAATTCCGCAAACAATAAAAAGCAAAGAGGAAAAAAAAGCGCATGCGCTTGAGCGACAGGCCTTAAACAACGTCGTTTCCGAAGTAATGGAAAACGGCGTCGTTTAAAAGATACAATGAGGCGGGTAAGGTGCTCGCCGAGCGCGCGGCATGTAAAGGAGTGAAAACCTGAAAGAATGCTGAAAATGGATAATTACGTGGCGTTAAAGTGGCCGGCCGGAGAAAAGAGCCGTCCGATAATTTATGAAGCCGCGGAGGCGATACACCCCGCGGTATATACGCATTGTTAATTACGCGCGAATCACAATTAGCGGAGATTTATATCGCGGCTGTCGCTCGCATCGCAAACAATCTTATCGCGATGAAAGATACCCCCTCCCCTTCCTTGCGCCCATATATACATATACTTTCCCGTGGAAACGCGCTGGAATCCGTTTGGAAGTTTGATCTCTTTGTGCGCATGGAAATGCGAGTGAGGTAATATCGAGCGAAGGATTTTTACTGCTTCTGCGGTGAGCTAAATGGTAATGAACGGATAGCTTGTCTGTGTCGCACTGTAAAACATGCTAATTTTATGCATTATCGGCTCTTACATTTTTTTAAACGATTATAAAACTTTTTTCCTACGCTGGATGGAATAGGTTCCTCGCCTTCTTATCTTAATATTAAATCTTCAAATTCATATGGCTTCACTCCAAAAATATAATTAATTTATACATTAATATAAACAATTTTTTAAATATCTTTTTCTGAGACTAGTTGGGTTTGTGAGAACGTCAAAGTGAACATTTTTTTCTTTTATTTTAAATAAATTTTGAAAAAGTAATTTTCTATTTTCTGTAATTAAATGACAAGGGAACATTTTTTCCGCATAAAAAGGAATTTTGTAAGCGAAAATTGTCACACGTAAGGGGGAATCGAAACGAAACGCGGTTCTGCCGAGTGCGTTTACACCGGAAGCCGGCGGCGGAAGTCATCAGGCGCGCCTCGCTTTCCGCGGGACGCGACGACAAAACACGTGCGCCGCGCAATTTAATTGCGCGCGCCCACGGAAAAATCGAGAGAAACTCGGAGGGATCCGCCGACACGAACGCGGAAAAATTCAAATGCCGCTTGCCAATTACTTTCAGTTCCAATTCCAGGCGAATAGTGTCATTATAGCTGCAATCAATTCTTTTTTTAAACTAAAAAAGAAATAACTTTTAGAAAATAAAAGTGCGTTAAAAAATGGCAATCCGCAGAAGCAGTTGACCTTGTTTCTTTTTTTTGCAGTGTTACGCTCGCGGGATTTATTTTTCATGAAGGAATTTTGTTTTTTTTTTTACGACGGAGAATGTAAATCCGACGATTTCGCGATCGTGAATGAGAATATTTTAACACTGTACATGGAAAGTGCAGCCTATAAAGGAAAAGTTACACTAAATGGTCATCTGCACTGAATGGAGCCATGAAAAACTTTCTATAGAAACATTTCCAGTGCCTATAAAGCGATGGTATGCAAAGTTTCAAGGATGCGATATTTCAGTATCTTAAAAAAAATACGTTACTGCGCGAACTGTCGCACCTGCTGGAGTGCGAAACTATTCTTTTTCCGGCCATTAAATTTCTAAACATATCTCGTATGCAAAATTAACGAACATTATCTAAAAAAAATTGAAACTTTAAAATTACACGATAAAAAAACCTACCCACAATGTTAACACTAATTTTCCAACACTCTAATTGAATATTTCCTGCAATTTAGCAAATTGCTTAATCATTTCATCTACGGAACGCGTATACAACAACATAAAATCAAGCGAATACAAAAAAGCATTTTCACAAACAGCGCTGCCATTAAAAAACAAACGTTTTGTTTGTCGTCCGACCACGTCTGTCCTTTTTCCACTGTTAAAAGCCATTAATCCGCTCTCATCCAATTGATCGATCAACGGCGCCGGCAAAAAACGCAGCTCGCACATAAATTAATTTCCGCGCGCGCGACGGGGTAATTAAAACGCCGGGGGTAGGAGACAAAAACGAGAGGAGCGGAGACACATCCCCCGCGGCCATATGAGGCTCGCACGCCTACGCGGCCGCGGGGGGGAACTTCGGCGCGCCGCGAGCCTTCTACGGCGCATTGTCGATTGGCGCTTTTCCCACGCGCTCACTTTCCTCCGCGTCGGGAGTCGCGCGCGTCTATAGCGCCCGGATCGTTAGGGCGCCGCGAGCCACGCGATGATGAAGTAATTCCGAGTCGCCGCGGATTACTGCCTTTTCGTTTACGAGCTATAGCCGAGCGCGCGCGCATCGGCCGGCTTTACGAGCTCGCGCTGGCTTCTTGATAACTCGGATTAGTCGTCATGCCGCGGATGGTTTTTGTACTTAATGTCTTGCTCTTTTTTGTTGGCGGAATTATAAGAGGTGGTAAACTGCTGTGATGGCCTATGTTGAATCGAAGGAGTGCGTGATAATTTAATCGTTATTTTTAATGGCTGTGCAGATTATTTAGAGAAAAAATAAATTTAATAAAATAATTATAACGAAACAATTCTTCTAAAAGCTCACAATGACGTAACATAAGCACAACATTCATTGGTGCCTTGTAAATCTGAATGTTTGATGCTACACTTAAATTTTGAGAACAAGAAAGATACTTTTCAGTGGAAATCTCAATACCAGAAATTTATAAAAATTATTTACTACAAAGTAAAGCCGCGATACAAATAAAAGTTAAAGAATTGAAATGATATTTTCGCCCTAGTGGATATATAAAATTTTTAAATTGTGCGCTAAGTTCAGAAATAGGCGATTTTGCAGTTTGGTTTAAAAAATAGTTCACATACATAGAGTAATTCTAACCCTCGACATTATTTATGTATACTATAAATAAAGCTTATTATTTATGATTTGATATGTTTTAATTTAAATCACACATATTTATAAGATATTCTAAATGATATGCTTGTACATGTGCATGAATGAATAGAAAGTATATATAACTGTAGACTTTTGCAATAGTTCAAGTACAACCTGATAATTTATTTAACCATTTAAAATGTCCACACTGAAATTCCAATGAAATATTTCAGTATAATCTCTTACATGCATAAAATCCCACGAGAAAATGTAAAATAAGTAAGAAGCATATTAGAAACGAGGAAGATACATCGAAGCGATACATAAACATATGATAATTCCACGAAAGTAGCTGAAATTTCCACTAAATATTCGATCCTACCGATGCATCATCGTCATCCCGCGTTTTGAATTGCCTCGTGCACTTTTCCCTCCTAATCCACTGAATATTTATGCCAAGTCACCATTTCTTTTTCCCCCCTCTTGAGTTATTAATATTAGTGCAGCCATTACTTATTATTCAATATTCATAAATCGTGACCCGAGAGGCGCTTTACCTCCTCTGCGCGCCGCGAGTCGGTAAGTGAAACCCGCGACCCGAAAGACTCTAGCCTACCCTCGGCGCGCAAAAAACGTCCGCTCTCTAAAAACAGGGAAAATGCATTACACACTCTCGCCCTCCCTCCGCATCCATAACGCGCGGCGCTTTAAAATTGTGCAACCGGCGCAGCGCCTCTCTCCCTTCCCATCCGCCATCGCTTTCGCCGTGTACGAGAAGACGGGTTAATTCATGTGCGCCCGGCACGATTTATGGCCGCTGGATTTTCGCGTCTTTCCTTTTCGTTCGTTATCGGCGCTCGGCATCTTCGGGGGGGAGGGAGGCTCGTTGACCCTGACCCCCGGCGATATCCGACTTCCGAGTGGACTTTTTCTACGCGGCGGTAGCGTGAGACGCGCGGGGATTACATCTGCCGCCGACGCGGCAGCTTCTTCCTCCGCAGAGATGAGCGCTGCTGCGCGTGATAAGAGCCTGCTTTTCCCCCGGGACGAGCTTTTATCGCGCGGGAGATATAATTGCGCCGCGTTCGTCGTTTTCACTTGTCTTCCCTTTCCGACGTGTTTTTCCTCTCGACGACGATGCCTTTTTTTGGCTTTTGGATTTTGTTTCCCGGCGCAATCGATAAAAATAGACGCGCGAGCCGCAAGTATTTTAATTAGTTTAACGTGAGTAACGACTTTTTACCGGGTTTTACACCCTGGCGGCGGATTATTCTTAAAATTAATGCGTCGTTAAGCGTAATCGCACGGTCGAGAAACTAATTTTCTCTTCGGATTTTAATAAGGCGACCGTAAATGTTTTGATTTTATGGAAATATAAACGCGTAATAAAAGTCGTGGTTTTGGTCATTTTTCACGACGCAATTAAATCTGTTTGCACAATAAAAATTTCAATAAATTTTTTGCGAAATTTTTTCGTTTGCTATGAATAAATTTTCAATTTTTTAAAATAAAAATATACAAGTGTTCGTACTTTCTTTACTTCTATTTAGAGTTGAAAAAGTATTTAAATTCGAAAATTTAGATAAATCACCTCCGCTCTTTCTGAGAATTTTTCATAAATTGAGGAACTTTATTTCCCAGGCTTAAAGATATGATTACTAGATTCAAGTACATATCATAAATACACTGTCATTCGTACTGACCAAGTCAGCATTACACAAAAGAAAGCTGTAAAACTTAAGTCTCATAGTTCCCATACATTTTAAATTGAAAAACTATACTTAAGGTTAAGAGGTCAAGATTGATTTAAAAAATTAAGGTTAAATTTGAGAAAAGGTCTGAGCGTTTATATTAGAGTTCCTACTAATTTTAATTGATAATGAAAGAAGAATTTAAAGACGACAAACACGAAGTTCTCAGGACGTCTCAGTCGAGTAAACGACTAAGCGACTAGAGAGAGTCGTAAATTCGCTCGCGCTTCACCGTTAAATAAAGACGGCTAAGTGCGCGTGCATCGGAAGTCGCTATCCTTGGCGATGAAGTAATTTTTCCTCAAAAGCACTCGAAAGGCCTTGATAACGGGCTTGCGCGCCGGTTAACGGTCCGTCCATCTCAGAAATTAACATAGCCACCGCCTTTTTCCGCCGACCGCTTATCCCCCTTTTATTTTACCGAAAAACTTCTGCCTTTCCAGATCGGCTTACTTTTTTGGTGAGACGACGGCAAAAAAAAGCGCGCGGACAAACTCGTTTCTTGCGCCTCGTCGCGACGGGGTACGGCGAATTTATGTATGCGCACGTCGGGATCAAGACTTTAATTACGGCATTATCGCTAAAAGTATTTCACTTCTTATGCGAATTTTCGTTTTATATATTCTTTTTCTAAGTAATAAAAATCTTGTTTCTAATTATGCTCGCTTTGCTTTCACTCTTATTTTTGTATAAGCTTATGGGGACTTCCTTATCACCTCTGCGGTCTATTATCTCTCGTTTTTGCGTTATCTACTAATTTATATAGTATCCAGAGAAAAAAATCGAAAGTTTCACTCTTGTTGGAAGTTTAAATTTGCCGTGTGACCGGAGAAACCTGTATTTACGGGTAAAGAGTTCATGTTACAGTATCGTTTTAAATGAAATGTTACCAAGTCTTCAGCAAAAACTGAAGTTACACTTTCCACATTTTCACCATTTCAATCAAAAACTTTCGAATATCTATCTTCAGTCTATCGCCGAATTTTCAATTTATCAACTAATACCTCCACCGCTGCATAACATATACGACATACATATCCTATGAAAATGTAGACTGGTTCTTTTCTGGAGCTTACGGCTGAAATAAAATCATTATATACATAACTAATGCGTACATCTGAAAGCTCTTACCTTCGCATTTGTCGATCATATCCTTCTCGTCAACGGCGATAGCCTTGATATTCCTAGCTTCATCCTCCATGGGAGACTCGACCTTTTCAGCTTCTACCTCCTCCGGCAGCGGCGTCACTTTACCCCTGTCCTCCTCTTCGACGGATTTCATCTCCTCGATCTCTGCTGGTTTTCTGGTCGAAGCTTCGCGGTTCATCTGGTGATGCTGGTCCTGGAGCTGCTGCTTCTTCGACGGCACGAACTTGTCGATCTTGATCTTCTCGATCGGCGGCACGCTCTTGACCCGCGGGACGATCCTCGCCTCCGGCGGCGGCGGTCGGCTCGGCTGTTGTTGCTTGTAGCCTTTGATGTTCGGAATCGTGATGAATCGGTGCGGCCGCTCCGCTTGTACCTCTTCCGGTACAATCGGCGACTCGCTGGTCGTTGTCTCCATCTCCACAGGCTTCGATTCCATTTCTTTGCTTGGCATTGATGACTTGCTCGTCTTCCTTTGGGAACTAAATTTTAACGGTTATATACATTTGTTAATTAGAAGACTTTATTTAGCCAATAAACAATTTGGAAAATTTGTTATAATGAAGGAAGTATAACTCCTGTGTCAGTTAATTATGGAATGTATAAACTGAGCAAAATTGTTAATGTTAGCATATTCAGGCTATTCATTCCAAGCGATCATAAACTATTTTTAAATAAATAGCTATGATATTTACATTTCTTGTCATCTCCATGTCTTCGATCAATAAATAAATAAATTTAAGGTGCTTTTATCGTTTTGTAGACAGCATTTAAACCGAATGCAAATTTCTTATCTTTAAGAAAATACATAGTTCATGTGCGCGATTATAGTCATGAAAATCGGTATGGATTGCTGCCGCAATTCGAAGCTTTCTATAAAAAATATTTGCACAGACAACTAAAAAACCCACCTCAGGCACAAGTCGGCGGGCTTCTCGGGCGCGAGGATGACGTTGTCTACGTTGAAGAGTACACTCTTGCGCTTGGCGTCATGGATGAGCGCGCGATCTGCCCGCTTCAGTATGCTCTTGAGGGCGTTGCGCGCCTCCTTGAGTCGGCGCGGCGGCCGCTTCGGTGATATCTTTGGGATGGGTATGCGGGTGAGGGCGGCCTGGGCGTGAGGCGCGTCCTCCTCGTCGCTGGGCTCGTGCGAATCGTTGAACACGCGGATGCGCTGGCCACCGATCGCTGCGACGGAGCTGCGGCTCGCCGGCATGCGCTCGATGCACTTGACCTTCGACGGGTCGAACAGGGACTTGTCCGTACGCCGCTGGCCGCGCTCCAGCTCCAGCGCGTTATCCGACAGCTCGTCGCTCAGCTCGTCCTCGTCCTTGCGCTGCTGCTGGCCCTTCACCAGCAGGTACGGGTTCACGTCGCACTCGAGGATGCTGCGCCGAGAGTCGGCGTTCGAGGAGGACAGCGGCTCTTCCTCCGGTTTGCTCGGGTGGCCCGAGTGCCAGCTGCGGGCCTTGGGCGCCAGCTGGTTGGTCGTTCGGGCTAGCCGGCCGGAGGTCGAACGCAGCGTACCCATCTCCGGCTGGTTTGAACTCTTCTTTGTGCTCCAGTCGCTGTCTTTTGTGTCCGACTGCTTCTGGGTTTTTAATGAACGAAAGTTTTAATGACTTGGAAATGCTTGTTTGCTTATTAAATTTTTACATTTGATTAAGGATAGAATTAAAAAAATTGTGATATTACAAATTCAAATAATTGTACTCTTTAATTGGATCATTAAAAAGATGGATATAATACAAAATTTAGTTTATGTAATGTAATCTTAGGAAATGGTTATAATCACGCTGAAGTCAATCAATGTTGGACGTTAGTTTATTAAATTAGCTTCATTATTGAATAGATTCGCTGTAAACTATTTTAATAAGTTGATTTTATCATCTCGGTTAGGAGAGAAAACTTCATAAATCGCCTTTTTCATGAGGTTGAATAATTTTTTAATAAGAATCGTAAAACTTTAATGCTCCTAATTTATAGAGCCAAGAATTTGAATACTAAGTTCGCGTAGTCACGACTAATAGACTATTACATATTTAGTGCCTAAAGATGATAGTTTTTAGGAAAACATAACTAATCATTTTTTCAAGAAGCATTATTATAACATTAAATTTCCTTAATCGTCGAGTAATGTACATTTACTATTACCTGCAGATGAATACGATTACGCCACGTATTCTCAATATTCTAAAATGATGTATAATATGTGTAACCATTAATTGTTCAAATCTAATAAGAAATATAATTTTCTTTATAATCACTACTAATCAATAGCTATTAATTTTTCCACTTTTATGTAAAATTTATTAAATTCATTAATTAATATAACATTAAAAACTAATTGACTATACCAACCCTACATACAATCTCAAAAATGGTTGCCAACTACTTTGAAACTATGCTAAATCGTAGAGTGAGCATTGAAAAAAAATTTCGAAGAATGATAGATCAGATGCATACGCGCACCTATATACATAATATTTTTAACGATTTCAAAGCTTTATTTTCTACGAGAAACAAAATACAAGTGAAATAATCACTCGAGCGTTACCTGTCCGATGGCATCGTCGAGGAGTCGTTCGTTGGCCGGGCCGGAGGTGGGCCCGGTGGCGGTGCAGTCGAACCACTCGGTGCGGGCGGCGGACTCGTGGGCAGGTGCCATGAGGCCTGGCCGCTCCTTGCCGAGGACGGGGCCGCCGCAGCGCACGACGCTCTGGCTGCGCGCGTCCCTCTGGCTCGCCTGACGCAGCGGCGAGATGCTGCGCGCCCGCGAGCGCGGCTCCGACAGCCGGCTGCGCCGCATCAGATCGTACGGGTCGTCCACCGACGACTTCAGCATGCCTATGCCTGCGAACAGCGAGGGTTACATCGTCGCGTGAGATTTCGCCTGGATTAGGGCTTAGCGTGGCTCTTGGATGGCATGTGGCCAGTGGGAGAGTCGGGGGTGCCACGAGGTCTTTTCTTTTAGGAGTTTTTTTAATGTCGTTTTTTTAGCGTTAAAAGGAGAATTGCGATTTATTGATAGAGAATGTTGGAAGCTTGACAGATTTATCTGTTTTTGTTGTAGTTTTCTTTTATAGTATTCGGTAGAAACGACCGGTTGCAGTAAGACATTAGCTGTTACTCCAAAATAATTGGTCAATTTTATTGTTAAAGAATACGGGTGGCTTACTGTATCTGACTGTTTCTACTGCAGTTTTCTTTTATAAGAGTATTCAGTAGAAACTGCAAGGTGTTGCAAGGCATTAGTTATCACTCCAATATAATAGATCAATAAATTTTTTGTTGAAGAATATTGGAAGCTGGATGGATTGCTTTTTTCTATTGTTGTAATTTGCGTTATTCAGTAGAAACATTAAATTACTACAAGACACTAGTTATTACTGCAAAATAATTGGCCTATAAATGAATCATTATTAAGCAATTGTATTGTCCAATATATTACTACTAGTTCCTAGATAATGTTGTCGCCCCAAGGGAAAAAATTCACGATCTACTCTACAAATATTACATTTTCGTGAAAAAAAAAAAAAAAAAAAATCGCAAACAAACTGCAGAAAATATTCAAATAAATTTTTTTTCGAAAACAAATCATGCAATTTTCAACTATAGTATCAAGTCCCATCGGTTTACCGAAGCTTATCACTTTTCGAATTAGTATAACTCCGCTCGCGCCCCAACCACGCGTGAAAGGATTATAACGTAGCACCATCGATTTGAAACAAAATGCAGATATTGTACGTCGCCTTTCTTTTCGCCGCGCGATCCAACAGGTGAAAGTCGAATATCCAGGAGGCAGCTCGTCGGGCCCGGGTCGGCCGGTATAAATATTTACTTTGGTGAGCGCACCACCGCGGAGGATCACACGACGCGCGGTGAAAATTCAATGAAAGACTTTCTTCGCCCGGCGCGTCATTGTTCGCTCGCATTACGCCGGCTGCAACGAGCCCGAGACGGCCAATTAATTATGGATTTATGCGCGGGACGCCGTTGTTCGCGCGTCGACGCCGGGCGTCCTTTTAATTAACCCCCCGACGACGCGCTTCCGCGATGCGTGCATTACACCTGTCGATGGCGCGTAATATAATATACGGGTTTATTACTTTGCGTTTGTGTTCTTTCTTAACGCTGATGAGATGGGAGCGACGATTGACTCGATTAGCTTTATTACGAGCTGGGTTAATGACATTTCAATTTTAAATGCGGATTCGAGAATTTATTAGCGATGTTATTAGTCTTGTTTGATCGGTATTTAATAATTAATATTTTAATGTGTTTTTTTATTCCTGTTTTTTATTACCGATTTTCTTCCAATTTAAGAACGCGATATATGAACAGGTATAGAAATGACATTTCTTTAATTAAATTACGATCGGATATTATATGGACTTAATCATACACATCCAATTCTCTACTATTTTAAATATTGCAGAACGAATTTTTCACATAATTTATTACTGCCATACGTATCTTGCGCGACGTAATTATGCAAAAAAAAGGTTATAATTATGATTAAAATTGCTATGAATTTGCACTTATATTACTTTAACCATAAAAGAATCTTCAAATAAAAAACTGTACGTTTTATCTGGAAACCGATCTCTCAAATGTCAGCTTTAAAAAAAATCAAAAGAAAATACTAACCGGCAAGGCTAGGCCTGGCCCTGATGTTGGAGGTGGGTACGCGGCAGGTGCCGCCAATGGCGAGACCGGCGAGCCGGTGGCCACCGCACTTGCGGCAGTTGCTGCCGAGGTCGCGTGCTGTGCCGCTGAGGAAGTCGGGGCACGAGCAGACGAGGAGGACTGGGCCGTGATGGGCGAGTTGGGGCACGAGGGGCCCGCCGCCGCTCGACGCCCTCACTGTGCCGTATAGCCAGGGCTCGCCATAGATCATCTGCTGGGCGAGGACGCTGCCCCCGCTGACCGTGCCCCAGCCGCCCCCACCGCCTCCCATGTGTACCGCGCCGTAGTGCATCGGCTGACCTGGGATCGACGGTTCCTGCCTCGACGACTGGGAGGCGCGCGACAGGCCCAGCCGCACGCTCCATGACTTCTTGCCTTTGCTAAGCGTCTCGTAGCCCTGGAACGAAAAAAACATCAAGTGTTAAATATGAAGTTACATGATTTGTTTATATCTTAATTAATGGTAAAAAAACTATTTCTAAGTATATGCAAGTTTTTCTAGTGCTACAGTTTTTTCTTACTTATTATAATGAATAAAATAAATAAGAATTCTTTAGAAAAAAATCATAAAATTTAATAAGCATTCAACAAAGGGTAGAATAAAAAGAAAGTTTAATAAAACAATACGCTTAACACGTTTTTAGTCCAATTAAATTGCCATTTCAATACTTTAGTATCAATTCAATCAATGAACTTCAAAGTTAAACAAATACAATAAATGCCTATAACGATCAGGAAATAGATCATCGCGAAAAAAAATTATACTTAAACTGAAAGCAACAGATGTGCTAATTAACCAGTCGGATTCGATTTCTACTCGCTGAAAGAACCCGACGTGAGATGCAGCGGGAGAAAAAGACGCAGGCAAAACAGTGGGCAAAACCAACAGAGTATTGGCCTACTTAGCGACGTTCAATTTCACGCTTCGCCTAATTAGCCGCCGGCGTCATCGCAAGAAGAAATTTCTTCGTTAAGCACCGATGCTGGTGCCTTCGAAAAATTTTACGAGCGGTGCATTCCACCGTTGGAAACGCGAAACGTGGACCGACGAAAAATCCCCGATTTCTCTCTCTCTCTCTCTCTCTCTGTTACTCCCTGTCTTTTTCCCGCGCGAGCTCGCCTTTCTTCCGGCTTTTAAAGCCGCGGCGCAATTAACCGCGAACGCACTTTTTACGAGCTATCGATGGTGGCTCCAGCGGTACAGTCTGTTAAAAAGTAACGTTACCAGAATAACAGTGTACATGTTTAGAAACTTACTCGTTAATCTAAATTAATTTCTTTAAATAGAGTCCTGTTACTTCTACGGTTAGCACAGTAACAATTAAAACTTTTTGTAAAAAATTGATTGACTACTCGTTTATCATCGTATAAAAGGACATTTAAATAAATGAACTAGATTTTATAAAAATTTTGTGTACGTAGACTGTTACTTTTACTGCATTGGTATTATTAATGTCAACCTCGATGTGCTCAATAAATTTGCAGCGACACTGCTATCGTTTATTCTTAATCGACGCAATCACTCGGGTCCGCTTTCGTAGCTTTAACATTTTTTTTCGTGTCCGCTTGTTTGTTCGGCTTCCCGCGTTACGAAACGCGGAATTTAGATTTCGTTTTCACTTTTTGCGAGCGCGCGCACTGCACGCAAATTGCGGATGATAAAACGGCCAATTTCGCGAGGCCCGTACTCGAAAGTCGGCCGAAATGTTTAAATCGCCGATGGTAAACGCGAGAGAGTCCCGGCAACCTTGAACTCTCAGAGTAAACCATCGAATGATTGTTGAACGTCTTCTAGAAGTAGGTCGGAAAGTCCCTCGAGTGCTCGGAGCTTTTCCATGAAAATTCCAAGTTTCAGTACTGTTTTTCTTGCTGATCTTTTGTAGAAAAATCATAAGAAGAAATTTAGTTAAGTCATCATTAGAATTTGTTATTAAATTTTTATCGTTTATTAGAAACCATTTTTTATAAATTTTTTTATAAATATCCCATTTGAGTACCAAATCATGCAAAAGTTCCTCCTAGAATCAGCCTTACGTTAATGAACCGCCTTAAAGATAGAAAAACGGTAATTATCGTTGCAAGTCATTCATGAACTAAAAGGGACCCCTCGTTTTTTGTTCATCAAAATCGTTATAAATCGAAAATGCAAACCTTTTCGAAATAAATTACACTGTTTACAACGTCAGTCCGCCAGTCATGTTGAGAGCAGCTTCCGTGTGTCTCGAAAAAAAAGGATCGACAACCCGCGGGCGAAAAAAAGTCGATGCGGAAAGGGGAACACGTGCGGGGGGAAAGTAAGCAGCGAGCATTTGAATTCGCCGATTGTCGCTCTGCCCCGCGGGAAAAGCTCCTTTTCCGAGTAAAAGTTTTCGTTCGCTTCTCGCGGGACCGGCCGCGTCTCATCCATCACTTTTGACTTAATTGGCACGGCCGCTCGCGCCTCGACTTATAAATCATTCGACATTTGCATCTCAGTCTAGTTTCGGGATATGCACTTATCCTACATTTCGATTTTTGTACGCCGCAACGTAAATTGGATCGAGGTTTCTAAAACCATCGATTTTGCTCCTCGGATACCTCTTTTTGCCGTTTTGAGGGTTTGCGGTGATAGCCGAGTGGTGAAAGTTTCGCTAACTAATTGTTTCGAGCTTTTTTACGAGCGATTAGAGTGGAGATGCGGACTGCAACGAAATAAAAGTTATGTAAATTTCCTCATTTCTGGTAGTTTAATCGTAGTTTTAGAGAAGTTAGATAATGTCTTATCGTAACGCTGAGGTTTGTTTCATCAAACTGTGAGTGAAAAATTGATGGTGCAAGGAAATAAATGTTATGCTAATCGGCATTAACCATCAGTCGAAGACAGGAAAGGGCAACGAAATGACTTTACAGAAAATTAAAATATGAACATAGGATATTATACACAATCTTTACATAATTTATCGTTTTTTCAAGATTCACATACAAAGACAATAAATTAAATAAATTACCGGTACCGTTTTCCCACATTTCTTTTTTTTTTTGTTTAATTTTATTCTTCTCCAAAACAAAAGACACGTTTCTTCTTTAATTAAGAAACTTCGAATATTTTTTCTATTAATAAAATTCATTGTTTCATTCCGTGAGATGAAAAGAGCGCATTTTTAAACAATCAAACAATTGTTTACAAAAAAATTGTGCGCACGCATGTGAAGAAAATAACAGATCTACGCATCGCTTACGACACATCACTCGCCTGTAAAAAGAAAACATCGGGTGTGATACAAACAAAAATAAAAACAGCAAGCAACGTAACGAAAGTCAAGCGCGAGCGAAACGGGAGAGTCGCTTCCGCGTAATCTAAAAATCAACGAGCGCGCTGCGTCCATAGAAAGTAAGTCGCGCGGGCGGCGGTTGTACGCGAGTGCAAGCCGAGGCCCGAGGGGGCCTCAAAAATTAATGGATCCGATGAGGCGGATACGCGCTGCAGGTGCTCCTCCGTAAAAATGGGTCGCCACGCGGCTTTCGAGGCGGAGCGCGCGCACTTTCACGCGCCGGACGCCGCCCGAGGAAAACCGGCGTGAAATTCTAACGCGACGGGGGCATCTTGTGACGCGAACTTTTTTCTTCGCAATCCAGCCGATGGCCTGTCGTTTTTTTCAGAGCAATTATAAATTTGTTCTATTACATTTTCTGGATTCATTAATTGCAGAATGTTCAAAGACACATTTTAAATAGGAAAATTTAGCTGAAATGTAGAAAAAAAATTTTGTGATTATTATTATACATAGTACATGGAGATTCGATTAAGCAAACGAAATATGTTACCAGAATTAAAGTAAAAGTTTCATTGGTAGTAATTTTTACCTGTAATGTAATTTTTTCTGCAAGGTCTACTAACTTTTCCTTGCCAGTATTGCAATTTTTACTGCTAATCTAATAAATATTCGTTTGGACAGTTTGCGACTCCATTTACTATTAAAATCTTAATTTTATTTTGAATTATGCTAAATTTTCCTACAAAATTTCTCTCCGCATTGATTTACCTGTTTACGATATAAAAAAAAGTTATAATTTGCAGTTTGAATTGTTTTTATAAAGAAATTCGTGAAATAGCGATTAAGTAGGCTGATAAGGTAGGCCGCTAATTCTCTGAGAAAATTTCTATCTATAAATTGCGAGACTTTATCTCGTCGGAATCGTGATACAGAAATTTGCAGTCGCGAAAGTGGTCTTCGAAGTTTTCAAAAATACATGCAGGCGCAGGGGAACTAGAGCATTGCACGTTACAATTGATATTCAGATTAGGAGTAGGTAATTCTACACACTCGCGGCATAAATGAAAAAAAGGCGTTTATTTCGCAAAAATCCCCAGGAACGAATAAAACCGCCGCGAAAATCGAGCGCTCGCTGAACAAACTCTCCTCCCATTCTTACGCAACGTATAAAAGCCCGCGCTGCACGCCTCCAATCTTAGATAAGACGTTCTCCTCTGAAATCGGCCACCCGCGCGACCTACATCTAGCCCCCTCGCGGTCCCCTCATTTTCCCCGGCCGATTTCTCGAAATTGAGCCGTCCGCGCGCCAATCTACTCGGCCGATCTCGCCGGCAAAAATGTGCATCGAGAAAAGCGAACGAACGATAAAAAAATAATCGCCGAGCGATAAGTCGAGCCGCGGCGTTTCCGCGGGGGCCGGTCCGAGAACAATAAATCGGCGCGAAATATCGCTCGGGCCTACATGCGCGCGATTTTTTCCCGACATCCTCCTTTCTAATACCGGCCGCGTGGCATCGATATCGCGCGCGAGCAGGTGCAGCCGAGCGCCGCCGCAGGCGTGGCCGAGCCGAGATGCTGCGCAACGCCAGATGTATCGCGAGCACTTTTTTTTTCCCTGCCGGGGTCTCGAGGAAGGAGATTTTTTTTTACTTTTTATTTAAAGGTTGGTGGGAATCGGCAGTTTTACGGGCTGTAACGCTAATAAAATTACGGAGAAAAAGGGGTGCCTGAGATTTCAGGCGGTTTCATGTTTCGTCTTATCGGTCTTATCAATTGCTTAGTAATAAAAGTATATTTCAGTTTTATTAATTTATGCCTTTTACGACGTTTTAATGTTCGGTAGTTATTGTATATTACATTTATAATTAAAAATTCACTATATATATCTATTTAATTTAAAGTCTAAATCTAATCTTATACTTGTTAGTTTTACAAAATATTGAGTACGTTAATTTTCAAGTAAATTTTAAATGTATAAAAAAATTTGTAGTATATCCAAAATTTTTTATAAAAAATATCCATTTTTAAAAATTAAAAATATAATGTTTGCGCTAAGAAAGTACGAAACTTTTTATTAAACGAATTATTTACATGGATCATCAAGTGCAGTTTTTGCGTAAGAAACTATAGTTATATTGAACATATTAATTAAAAAATACATTTACCAATAACAAGTTAGAAGATTTCTTAATTCTCCTCAATACCTTAATTGTACATGATAAGTAAGTAATAACAGGTTAAATAAATTTCTCACGCTGTTAAGTGCGACCCAATACTTATTAGCGTCAAGTGGATTACCATCCAATAGAGCGTTTCCTCAGTGAAAAACAATAAAAAAAGTAGTTCCGTAGACGAAAAAGTTTAAGAAGCAATAGAATCTTTTTACTTCCTTCCACGACCGGTGCACTTGTACAGTTGTGCCTTAGTTTTTCCCTCGCTCCCCGTTAATTGCGTAATTGCGCCAATTTCCTTTCGCAGGCAATCAGAGAAAAGTTTAAGGAACCATCCGGTCAGCGTAATGATTTAGCGGAAACGCCGGCCGCTGCACGCGAGAGGCTTATGCCGCGCGCGACGTTTCTCCCGGCTGGAAACTTTGGAGAAAACCGCGGCCGAGGTCAAACCGATTTACCGCCGGTCATTAGCGAACCCTATACGCGTATCCGGAGAAAAATTGATCGGCGGTTGCATAAAAAAGCCATAAATCTTCATCCGTCAAAAAAAAAAAGAAAAAAAATAAGTGCGCTTACGGTGGACAGAAATAAAGCGCGCGTAGGATATAGTATAAATACCGATTGTTGCGCAATGCCGATCGATATATTCGTTGGGTTGCGTCAGCGTGCTAATGGCCCGCCGATCAGCTAATCACCGGCGATCGAAAAACTACAATTACGCGGCACCCTCATGCATATTCATCGCGGCGCTTTCACCAACATTGGAAAAGCTCTGCGGAGTAAAAGGGAAAGAGGCACTGAGGAAAAATTTGTTAGAATTCGCTATGCTATACGAAACCAAAATAAAGATGCTAAAACTGTGGACTAGTCTCCTACTGACTGCAATAAATTAATGATTTGAGGGTGTTCTATGAGTCTTTTTGTACCATATGATCTTACAGTACCGAATTTTATCAAAATCTGTTTGCTATTTCTATTTTTAATAGAACTCCATTAACAATTTGATTGTAATCAATAACGATTTTTTAAATGATTCGACAATCTAGTGATTATATCATTATAATAATAAATAACTGATTAAAAAACAAAATAATAAACTGATTCCAAATTGATTGCAAAGACAACTATTTAAATTGTGATTTGCGATTACATAGAACGAATAAGTCCTCGTTGGCAACAATGCACGTGTGAACCGCGTGAACTTGCCGCGAGCTACGACCCCGCGAGGTTTCGGAGCGACCCGGCGGAACTGTACTTTTTGATTGTTGTAATTACCAGGCAGACTGTTACTTGTCGAATTGCTACGCGGGCTCGCGTTAATTAAAAATTTACGGCGGACCGAGGGGGTACAGTACGATGGCTTTTATTAGCGGTAGCGTACTGTTATTGAGTAGTAAAAAATATTGCTTTTTTTATTGTTATGGGGGTTTTTCAGTTGTAAGCAAATGTTACCGAAGCTTGGGCGTTTCATTTAACATTGTAATGGGTTATTAAGATCGATTATAGTTAGTGCAATTATTTTCGATTGTATAATACGTCTACTATTTGATTATTCATTTTAAATTTAACTAAAATGTATGAATTTTTTAAAATTGCAGGAAATGTATTACTTTACTTTATAAACATGCGTAATAAGTAGCATTTCCAGTTACTTTCATTTTAAAAATTTTTCATCAATTATCTAAGTTTAAAAAATTATTCAAAATTATTTATCCACTAATGCAATGCATAATTTTACTTTTAAGAAACAACACTTCAGAAACTAAATCTTGAATATAGTAAAAAATATTTCTATGCAAGTTAGTGAATAATTTCCATACCATCAGCAATGTAAAACGTTATACCGTTCTAGCAATATAAAATTTGCATCTAATTCATTGAAATAACTAATAGAATGAATTTGTATAAATTTTATTATCTAAAAAGTCATCCAATTTTCATTAAATTTATCTAGAAATTAATGACATCATAGAAGACTTGAACAAGCTATTAAATTTTATAAAAATCTATTTCCCACGAAGTAAAATATCATCCATTTCTTTCTAACTGTAAAACTAAAAAGGCAAACACAGAATCCATCAAACTCTCCTTCCCTCATAAAAGTAACCCATTAATACCTCAACTCCCGCTAGGGTGAATCTCGATATCGCTGCCAATTACCCACCTGACGATCGGTGCACGGCCGCTAACCGTAATGGACAAACACGCGATTATCAAGATCGGCGAAAATTATGACAACCGTAAGCCGGCGGCGCACGCGAGGGGGTCCCACGGCGGGGCACATGTACTTCGCGGAAAAACGGCGCGACCTTTGCCTTGCCGATCGCAAAAAGATCGCGCGGTGTCCATTGTCGTGTCGAGACTTTTTTCCCCGGCTGACCGGATCGCGGGCGAACAATAACGTTTCTCAAGATCGGCCGCTGAAAGCGAGGTGCCATTTGCGTGTGTGCACGTGTGCGCTCCTAGACGAGGAGGTAATTGCTGCCGAGCTTACCGTATGAGCCTAGCGGCTTGTTAATTTCCGCAAAAATCGTTAGGCCGCCATTGAGACGCTCGCGCCGATTGGGTACAGTTAGTAATTGTTTTAATTGGTAAAAATGACGCTCCGGATTCCAGGAGTTATCTGGGATCTCGGTGCCTTTTTTTAACGAGTCAATGGACGTCGTTAGCCTTGCGTTATTGTTATGGTTTATCGGTAAGGTTTCGGTTATCTCAGCTTACTAAGTAGCATCTATAATTTTCTTTAATTGAATTATACACGAACAAAATGGTACATTAATAATTTTTTTTGTATTCAAAAGTTGCTAGTCATTAGTTTTTTTTAAATGTCGAATTTGTCCTAAGTTTAGAAAAGACTAAAATATAAATAACGCAATATCTTTTTGCGTACATACAGCATGTGAGCTTTATTATTTAAGAGAAAAATAATTATTATTTAAAAGAAATTTTAAATGTATTTTTAATTAAAATGACATTACCAACTTAACACAATATTTACCGCAGTTCAGTTGATTATAACTAATTAATCACAAAATTAAGAAATGAAATGAATCTCATTTAAAATTGTAAAATAATTTATTTTGTTAGAATAGCGTTCTTGATTCATATTAGATTTCACAATATGTTGATAAAGATATCGTTATTTATCTAAATTTTTCTTGTACACGGAAAATACATTTATTATTTTACTGACAATAAAAGTGGAATATAACCACAGTACAAAAATAACAACCACGACGAATTAATTCCCAGGCGTACAATTTCTCCCGACGAAAAAGCCCATTCAAGGCTCGAATCAGCACGTTTTCATCGCAGCATAAAATCAAGAAACACCAGCTCCAATCAAGCTCAAACGACCTGAAAATCTCGCGCTGGCCTACCGCATCGCCAGCGATGCTACAGAAGTAAGTACACGTCATAGCGAGCGCGCGCGGATCGCTTTCTCAAGTACCTCGGCGCCGCGGAGGGAAAAACGCCGAAAGTCGGCGCCGCGCATCGCGATTCCGCGGGGTCACGGCTTCGCGCGCGCGCGAGCTACTAATGAGCCGCGCTCGGTCTGTCATTATTGCGGATTCGCCGCGCGAGAACCGCCAATCTCGCGCGCTCGCGGGAAAATCAATGGCGTTTTAATGCCGGACGCGAGCGCCTTGTAATCCTCGCCCGAAAACTCCCGGGCAGCGCTGCTCTTAAGGAAGTAACAAGCGATTCCGCGAACTTGGATTGAGTTGATTTTCCATGAAATGATTCATTAATGAGATTTCAAAAATTAGATGATTTTTTTTTAAGTTTAAGTTTTTTATTTTCGTTGTATTAAGTAAACTATTATATTTTTGAATATTATGATCCTTCACTTATTTGATTGTTTTTAATGTCGCTCGATAATTACGAATACAACTTATCTCTAGTCTGTAAATTTCCTTCAATAAAAAAACATTTAAAAGATATTAAAGATAATTTTATTAATTTGTAAGTAAACCGGAAAACTAATTGATTTGAAGCCTAAATAGACAATTCTGCATAAAAAAATAAAAGCAAAATTTTTTTATCATTATACATGTTAAGATGCATCCTCAGCGGTTACACTGCAAGAGCAGTTAATTAAAGTAAGTAAACAACAAATCAAACAAGATTAATTCATGCAAGTGAAGTGCAATGTCTGCAAGTGCAGCTACGTCCATTTATATAAAAACAATATCGATCGTTACGTTAAACGCACATAAAGATTGATGTTTACGGGCTTTTAAATTTCATAAACGTTTTTTCCTTCCGTGAGAACCCTTCCCGCTTTTTTTTCGCCGCACTTACGGTTTCCTAATAATTACACGTTCGCGCGCTCACGCAGCTCGGTATATGTCTATTAAAATTATGATAATTTCAATGCTAGAAATTCTTAAGACAATTTCACTGGCGTTTCACTGGCTTTTGGGCGAGTTTCACTATCATTTCACACGCTTTTCTTTCGCCGCGCGCCGAACTCGTGAAATTGGAGGATCGCGGCGAACAAAGGCTTGATCGCTCGCCGCGGAGGCAAGCGCCGTATTTTTATATAAAAGGAGGTAAAAAAAGTGTGCCAGGCCTTCCGTCGAAAATTTCTGTGTCAGTTTTGACGTACGAAACGAAAGTCGAGGCGGGAGTAATTATTTTTTCAGAATGGCCTGCCTACGATGTGTCGAAGCGCCCATTAACTATAAAACTTATGATGAATCACTGTAATTTACTAGTTTTACAATTCATTTATTTATGCATATACATAAATTTTTTTTAAAGAGTGGAAGGACGTGAACTATTACAATGGGTAGATCTAATTAGTCGCTTAGCTAATATTTTAATCTTTTTTTTATTTATTGTATGTATTACGGATTTTTTTTTATAAAAATTTATTAATGTATTCTTTATTTAATGTATTCATTACAACATTTTATTAAAATGCAGAAGCTTTGTTTCACTTTAAATCACTACAAGAATGTTAATTCAGCAATTTTCATAATTTATTTACAAATACTACTCAAAATTTTTAACGAAAAAAATTAAAAATCTATATATTAACTTTAAATAATCTATTAATGACTTATGCAAAATCTTACAAAATTTTACTTAAATCAAACCAAAGTAAAAAAAAATTTAATTGAAATTCACCAAATAAGAAACTATCACGAAGCTCACGAACGTAGCAAATTACACTGTCACCGTACTCCACAAAAATTCCGAACTTCAACAAAACGAACAACAGCTCCAGTCGAGTGCATCATGACACCCAATAAATTTTGTCCGACTCACGCTCGCCGGTTATAATCGTCGCGAAATATCCATCGAAAATTTCCATCCTCGCTCGGCATAAAATAGGAATCGTGCAGAAAGGTCGCGGGAGTCGTCGAGAAAAAGAGAGAGATAGCGCGAGAGCGAGAGAGACATAGGCGGGAGTAGAAGGGAGGTCGGGACTTTCTAAAAGCCCGAAGTCGAGCCCCGGCCGGACTTGTGTCATAATAAGCCGGTCGCGCGCGCCGTAATCGCGACGCGCCGGCACTGCACGCTTCGCGGCCTTTCCCGCTCGCCAGGCGCGTCCTTCGCGAATCGCTTTGGGTTTCACGGCTCCGCGCCACGGCGCCCGCGCTGACTTTTTCCACACACCGTGACGGTGCCATGCTATTTTCCGGTGGGTTCGCCTTTTTTCGGAATACACTGAGGTTTCAAAATGCTATTTTCTGTCTCCTGTTTCCTTTTAAATTCTGTCTGTAGAATACAGATTAGAGAATTTTAGTTGTCAAGAGATTGATTTTGATGGACACGCGAAGTATCCTTGCATTTTCTTGGTAATTGATATGTTAATGTTTTAGAAAAGTTTGCTCCTGGCATCATTAAGATTATTCTTAAAATTTTATGTAATTTTGCAACAACTTGTTGAAAATGTCAAAGCTATTTTTTGTATCCTGGTTGAGCAATATTCTTTTATGTTTTTGTTTGGGTTGTATGTCCGCAACTATTATCTATGCATATTAATTTGCAAATAGAAAATTTAGGTTTCCTCTGTGCAAAATTCATTAGACCATGAATTGCAGATATTTTTATTGCATAATTAAGTAGTTCAGATTTTAAATAAAAAGAGCAATACATGAAAAAATATGAAAAATTTCGTGCAGTTTACGAAAAATCATTTTTTTTTCTCAATTCGTATGGCTTACTTAACTTTGTAGTAAAAGAAATAGTTACATAAAAATATCAAGGTTTCTTTTCATTAATAAGAAAGTTGCCTGATATAGGTTAATTGTTATTATGAAATGATTTATTTTCTCAATTTCATTTTATTTTTATAAAGCTATTTTAAATGTGTTTTTTGTAATTTCACACCTAAGTATAATTTATCAGGTGAATGCATTTTTAAATTCACGAAACATTAAAGTCGACTTAACTTTTGATAAACGGGTATTACACGCCTAGATAATAATCCTCACCTTTAATAAAAAGAAAATTTCATGTGCTACATTTACACGGTTCAGTTGGCTTTCGATGCGTCTCATTGCGAGATCCCGGTCCGTTCGAAAGTGGTGCACCGGATCGACCGTAGGTTTATTCCCAGGAGTCAATAAAATATAATTCGATGGATTTGAAATTTAAATGAGAGGAGGTAACGCGTGCACAAATTTATTGCACAACCGACGTTTCAGACAACCGGAGCCACTACTGACGGTCACGAAAAATTTAAACTGTCGCATGAATTATTCCACGGGTCCCGTGATTGTCCTGAAAATTATTGCATACTTTCTAATGGATAAATTAACGCTGGGATAGCCGAAGCCGCTCGGGCATACAAAATGTATTAATCATCGATGTTATCGTTTATCAGCGAACATCTGTTTAGAGTTCGAACATTAAATTACAAGCTCCTTGCAGGTTCATTTATCTTTCTTAAATGCGCCCGAGCCGCGCGTTATTTCTTTTCGCGGGTATAATGATCAATCTTACCGAGGAGCGCGTGACAATCGAAGCGTTTACTTTTGTAACCCAAGCCGCTCCCGCCTCGTTACGCGGCTTTTTTTCGACGCCGGCGTCTGGTTGTTTTAATTAGGCCCGGCGCGAATTCACTTCTCTTTTGCGGGCAAAAAAAACCTGTCTTTCGAGATTTCACGTCATTTCTGTGCGAATTTTTTTTACGCAACGATAATAATAGGAACGAGTTTGTCGCGTTCGCCATGCATCACTCGTCCCGCGATGACTTCTTTTCTCTCTCTTTTATTTCATTTTTATGGAGAACCAAGCGGGAGAAAAGAGTCGCGTAACCCGTGCGGTTGCGTCAGAAAATTCGTAATCGGCCGCTTAGTTTTTGGCTAGTTTCGTTGTCCGCGTGCCGTCTTTTTCGTGCGAAGTGTATTTATATACACGCGCCGCTTGCGCAACTGTAATGATACGTACTTTCGCGTCTCGATTTTTTTACCGAAAAATTCGACGATAGGCCTTTTCTTCGACTGGCACGCCGTGAAAAACGTTATGAAATGCCTTTCTTGCGCGCCTGCAATTAAGTTTACTTTGTAAATTACAAGTTGAGCCGGTTGCAACAAGGCCATTTTTCCGATCATGGATTTTCCTTTGTGCTTCGATGTTTTGTTTTGAAAACTTTCAAAAAATTATGAGATTTGTCATCGTTACGTAAGTCGCGTTATCTATGTAGGCTGTATAATATCAATGACGTATTAATGAAAATCAACAGGTATGATACCTAATTGAAGAAAAGACATTTCGCATAGAAAGTAACCAATTAAAAGTGGTTGTCCTATGTAATTATGTAACCGAAGTATATAATAATTTGACTTTGTTGTCATTTCGTTGCTTGAGAAACTCGAACAATTTATCAATTTGAAACTTTTTAGTCTAAACGAAAGTACTTAAAAGTAAAAGTATAATGTCGCAGTTTCCAAGCATTCGGTCGTTCCTACACTCATTTTCAATTTTACCTGTTTCTAAAAAGAAAAGTGAAATGGGTAAAATATTGCAGGAACTTAAATTTATTATTTTCTCGTAAAAATGACGAGACTGAAAGTAGCAACTCTTTTACAAAATTACGCTTAGTTGATGGTGATCACGCGATCAATATTCAATGGATAATAAAAGTAAATTTTAAAAATAATGTTTATGATGCCTTTTCCTGCTTAAAAACTTTTTTCTAACAATGATTATTACTTTTTTTATTACTCACGAGGAGTATTGAATTAAAGAATGGAAAATGAGCCCCCTACAATTGCCTTTAATTATCTTATACTTCCTGATGGAAATCTACAGTTTTTTCGATAATTTTCACCTACTTAATAACCATTTATGAAAATGGCCATTAAAATGGACAAAAATATTTAGGATAAGAGAAAACTAGATAATTTCCAACAAGGCTAACTTTTTAAGTAAAAAAGAAATTATTTAAAGCACTGATTGTTTTTGAGAAATGACTCAAGTAATTGATATATCCATGTAAGGATTAATCAATTATTAAGGATTATTACTAGTCAATCAACTAGTATGACAGTTAAAAGTGCAGTTTTAAAATAGAGCCGTCTAAATCTGAAAATGTGAAATTACTTTAGAAAATATGAAAAGTCGTCCACTTATTGAATATAAGCAAAAAAAAGTTGAAGCTTACCTTAGGCGGTGTGGGTGACGGCGAGTTGGGCGAGGCGAGGCCCTGCTGGAGGTGATACCTCTTGGGGCCGAGCATGTTGGGGGAGGCTAGACTAGCCGGCCCTACGGCCACGCTGGTCATTGTCATTTCCTGCCTGGCGACCTCCTACCGCGCTAAACCCACCGATCAGCCGCTGCGAGTTTGGCCCAAGGGCTATCGGGTCCGCTCTCCTCCTGCTTCCCCCGCTAACGGACATCCTCGCCGCTCGTTCTGCAAGATCGAAATCGTTGAATTAGTACAACCATCAATATACACTTCTGTACGAGCATGCAGCAATATTTTATGTATTTGTGCCAATAAAGCTAATAAAACTTCCATTAATGATGAGGTAGATCATCTTTCTTTTAGCGATTGCTTTTTCATTCTGTTGAAAAATGTTCTACATATCAATGCTGTATTCGATTTTACATTTCGACTCATCATTTTGATTGTTTATTGTTACTATTTTTTATATATTTGTGTAAGTTTATTTCATAGTTCCATATTTCGTTTTTCATGGACATATTGATACCTAATTGAAATTCAATTTAATACCAGTCATTTTTTCACATAATATTCTAGTATTTTCGTTTTCAAAACTTCCTTCATGTACTAGTCGGGTAACTAAGCTTTCCAAATAAATCTGGCCAGGCAAAGTTGACTGATAAAGTGACTTATATCATAATTACGCGAACAGCACTTGCAGTAAAATATCCCGTAAAACCTCAGCCGATACCTTACATAAAATGTATCCGTATAGCAACGATTACCGGACTAGTTCCATGCACACCCCGAGCCAAAAAATCAGAACTGCACGGATCATAACCAAACAAAAGGAAAAAAACCGGCGCAAGATCGCAGTCACGATCCATGTCGCAACGCTTCCTCCTCTCGTTTTCGCCGGCGTAAAAATCGGCGGCCGATCGGCACAAAGAAACTCGACTGCGCCGATACCGCGCACGGCAACAGACGCTAAAAAAAAAATATACCCGAGCGATACGCGCGGGATATATCCATGCATAAGTCGGGGCTCGGGGAGGCGTGAAGAACCTCGCTCGAGGAGTTTTCGCGGCTTGCCTTTTTGCCCCCGCGCGACTTTATGAATTTCGCCCTTGCGCAAGCCGCCGCCGCCGCCGCCGCCGCCGCCGCGCGATCGCGTTACATCACTTGACAATGCCTTTATCTGACGTAATTCCTCCTTTCGCCTATCCCCGCGAGAGGTGCGCGCGCGGGCGCGATTTTCATCCTTGCAAAATGCCGCGAGCGTAATTGAAAAGCCGCGAGAGAGGCTGCAACGGCGGCGGCGCGACGTCGCGCGACCGAGCATTCCGCGGATCGCTCCGCGCCCCGCGACGACTCGTCTGGGCTTGCGGCTTAATTGATCGAGACGGGGAAGCGGACTATTTTCGCGAGATTGCCTTTTGGGACGGTGCCGAGCTTTCACCGGACTGGCGTGTGTGCATAATTCCGCCGGCGATGCAATTATCGCGCGAAATGAATTTTGCTTTTTGTACCAGGAAACCCATCTAAAAAAAATGAAGAGATCAAATTAACATCGCGAAATGGTATATCAAAATTATGGAAAATTTTGGTTTCTTCAAATGAAAAACTTTTTTAAATGATTTAGAGACCATTTTGAGATGAAACTCTATTTGTTTAAAATAATCCCTGTAAATGATATAAATTATTATACTTGTATGTCTGTAAGTCATCGATAAAAATATTCCTTGCAAATTTTTAAGCTGTTGATTATCGTATTTTTCAAAATAGACTGTAAATGATTTAAAAGTCATTTAAAATTGTTTAATATATCTGACTATTGAAGTAATAATTTCCAAATTTTTTGTAATACTTTTAAAGACCAGATATTAAAAAAGTTAATTTAATATCTTATTATACGATATTAAATTTTGTACGAAAGAATTATGTATGATTTTCTAATATAATCGCAATTGAAAGGTAGAAATCTAGACCTTAATATCTCAGACTTTTAGACAGATTTGTAATTGTCAATGCATATTAATACGGTCTTAAATGATTTACATTTAATACGATCGTATAAATACAAAATTCTTCCTTCAACATTTATCGATCTTTTTCAAACTTTTCTAGTACTGTTACATATTTTTCGTTTTAAATAATAGTATTATTTACCAATGTTCGAAGTGTTCAAGTGTCATTAAAAAATAAACATTACAGATCGCTTGGCATTTTTAAATTTCGAGTCACCGTAAAATTTTCGAAATGTTATTTCTTAATGACTGTAAAAAAATTCCGCTGCTCTAAGTGAACTGAAATTACCGACTATTGTACGGAACGTGAGCACTCGTGAGTCGTAAAAAAAATACGCATTGTATATCCTTCGTACAGGATTAAAGCATCGCTTTGCCTTTACATTTGAACGTTCCTCGCCAAGCTGCATAAATACCACCGGCTATTTACACTCTTCACCTAAAAAGACAACGTTTATACTCTACCATTACCTGCATAACTGTAAAAAAAAATTACCCCGCGCAAAGCTCCGAGTGACACGAGAAAACGCGCGAAGGTCGCGTATACCGATCTCCGCCGGAGGCCGAAGCAACCTTAGGTCCACGGCGAAAAAAAGGCGATGCACCGATCATCGCTTCCGTGTAAGATTATCGGCTAATAATTTCTCGGGAGATCTCGATCCCGAATCAAGGAAAAAGGAGGAGGGCGACTTCAGACGCGGCGACCCGCTAACGGTTCGAGCGATCCAATCGGGGCGACGCGGCCCCCGGCAAAAAGACTGCGCGGCGCCGCATTGTTTCCACGAACGAGCTGATCGCGGAACTCACCCCGGCGCATTGTTGGGCCGGGCGGATCGTCGTTCGCGCGCCGTGCGAACGCCCCGGGGTGCGCGTCGCGCTCGGAAAGCGGACGGGACCGCCGATCGTTATCGGTTGATTCTAGTGGTACCGCTGTTTCTCGATGTGGTGGGGAGTGTCCGCTGCAAGCACGCGAAGGAGCGTTTTATGTTTGTTTTGTTTTTAAACGTTTTTTTTAGATTTTATTTTATGTCAATAAAATTTTTAGTGAAAGTCGCTTTAAGGCTGCACCACGGAATTGCGCAAATTGTAAAAATGATAAATAAGAAATACGAATGGAAAGTACAAATTACAAGCTTTTTCGATATTTTTGTTTCATTAGGTCAGATGGAGGCTGTATATTTTATAAAATTTTTTGAATTACCAAGTAAAAAAATTTAAAGATAAAGTTTAAATCTTTAAAATGCATATACTCTATTTTGTGTAAATGTATATTAACAAGATCACGATTTAATAGTGTTGTTGTTCTTATTACATCTTTTAATTTACTCGAAACAAATTTTTTATACATCTAGTTAAGTTAAGAGTCGCTCCATGTAACTATTCATTGTATAATAGAACCTGTTATCCGCATCAGAGTCACCATAATAATCTGTATTTTGTGCACTAGATAAATATCAAATTAAGAAACATGAAATTGACTGGGTAGTGCAGAAGTATACAATTTAGAACTGAAAATTAACAAAAATTATAGTAAGGATAGGTACAAAGTGTAAAACCGTGTTATTTCGAATAAATATGAAAAATATCGAAGTAAGAGTAAGGTTAAGGTAACTGTTTCTTTTTTGCAGCAACGAACATAAAATACTTCCTAAGATTATAACTTCCTACCAGCACGATCTTCCTGTTTACGAAGACAGCGTAAGGATAAGTTTTTTCTGTGAGAAAAATCTCCTATAAATACCATTTCCAGTTGTAAAAATTCAGTTACGTTCACAATGCCCGTATTTTCTTCGAGTCGGAGATGCATAAAGCACAGATTTGTAAATGTTAATAAGTAGCATCAGCGGTCTAGTCGGACTGAAATTTATACCCACACACTCCCGTACCCCAGTGGGAAACGACCAGCTTTCCTGTTTCTTATTGACTGAAATTTAAAGCAGCCGTACAACCCGTGAACGGGGATTTTGCGGTTGTATAAAAGTCCCACTGGTATCAAATTCGAAAGTCTTCCTGCTTTCGGTCGGTTAGCAGAACTGATTACCGCCTCGTTTCGCCTCGCAACTTTTTTCACCGTCCCTCCCGCGGCGTACCAAAAATATAGAAACACCGGACCACCGGAACGGAATTAACAGAAACATCAACAACTCATAGTTCAACGGGGTACGAATAACCGGCCGACTGACATAATCCCCCGCATCCGAATTGAAATTTATCATCGCTGTAATGCCGAAATTTATCGCGGCGCAGTCGGCGAGCAAACGTTTATATTCGCGCGATTCACCGTGGAGTCCGCGAGTCGCGCGAGGTTTATTTCGTCCCGCGGCGGGGCAGTAAAAACGTCGGTTTTACGGGCACAGTCGACACTTGCGCGCCGAGACCCTGAAAGTGCAGGAGACGAAAGAAAGAGGGACGAGCGCGCGAGTCGGCCGTGGGCAGTTTTATGTGGTTTTCCAGCTCGCCCGAGGAGTCTCCACCGCGCGCTTCCGTATGCTAATACTCCTTTTTTTCGCGCGCTCGCGCAGAAGTGCGAGTATCCACATAACAGGATGTTGCAAAAAAAGGCGCCCGGTGTCGGGTGTCTAAAAACGCAGTTACGGCGACTCTCTTGTTGCTTCTAAAAAGACTGTCTTATGGTTTCACGTAATTTAATTTGATCTTTATAATCCAGTTTGTAAAACTATGACGTAATAAACAAATTTTATTTATTTTCAATTAAATAACGAATTATGTTTTTTAAAAGATACTATATGCTTGTTATGAATTTTCAAATGAATTATATTTTTGTACGATAAATTAAAGTAATTCATCAAATTGAAGAATATAAACATTTTTAAAAAGTATTTCTAACTAATTGTACTAAATACAGGTCATGTATAAAGGATAATTTGACAGTAATTGAACTTTCGTTCTAATTAAGTGAACCAAAAAATACTAATGACTTGGTAACGACTTAAACTCATAACTGCACAATGTCTAATAATAGTCGTTCCGCTAGAAACAATACGAAATTTTACTTTCGTACTATAATTAAGTGTACAAAGTATAAGTCAAGTTCAGAGCCCGAATAAAATTGTATTTCATAAAAAAGGGGAACACGCGAAGAATGACTCATCTTCGGCGACGAAAATGGAACTGTCAAAAAAA
This sequence comes from Eurytoma adleriae, assembly GCA_900480045.1. Classification (NCBI taxonomy): domain Eukaryota; kingdom Metazoa; phylum Arthropoda; class Insecta; order Hymenoptera; family Eurytomidae; genus Eurytoma; species Eurytoma adleriae. The sequence goes on from UXGC01000143.1 coordinate 238,219, forward strand.
CGAAAGTCCCCAAGCACCGGTGTCAAATTAGCTATACCGTAAAATTGTACAGTTACGGAAGACACACCCTAGTAATCGTCAAATAATGGAGCGGTCCGAAAACGTAACGAGCCGAGCGCTCCAGAAACCCAATGAGATATCCCAAAAATGATCCTTCTCAGGGTGTATTTAGACAATGTCTTCTTTATCAAAACAATCTGTAAAATAAAAAAGAAAAAATTAAAGAGTTTAAGTTAAAGATCATTACAATTTGTTTACAATTCAACGTAATTAATTTTCGCTTTATTAAACTATTTCAAATTTCTTGCGGAAATTGTAAGTTTCTTAAGAAAACTTTTAAGAAAATGACGTATTCCTTTACTAATTCGACGTTAAGTCAATCACGAATTAATCAGTTTTTATAAACATTTTAAATTTACTGCGCTTTTTCCTAAGATTCTTAAAAAAAAATAAGATATCTTAAATATTTCATCTTATAAACATACCCTCACTCCTGCACGCAGTTTGAACGAAAACAAAAGTCGCGAAACTAATTCGAGATAAAAAAAAATCGAGCCCCGACGACGATATTCCCATCGCGGTGAAACGTCCGCTCCCGGAATTGGGCTAACGAGGGGAGAGACACATAAACACGGTCAAAAGGAGGTTACAAGGATTCTCAGGGAGCTACTGATTTCACGCGCATCCGAAAGTGCGCGCGCACTTTCGCCGCGACGTCGACACCTTCGCGCGAGCGGATTGACCGTGACGGCGGGCGGGGGCCGGATACCTTTTTTTTCGGTCGGAGGTGCGTCCGTCAGTTTAGTTTAAACTTCGTTTTTTTTTTTGACAGTTAAACGGGATACCCAAATGGATAAACGCGGTAAAAGGTCTATCATTAAAAATGCTCTGATGATGACTTTTTGATTCTCACGTGTGGGGAAACGGTACATTCGTCGATTTTTTTTCCTTGAATCGCGAAATTCGCTTCCTTCGATAGGAGAAATTCACAGTTAGAGGTAAATAAAATTTTGATGGATGGAACGCATTTGTTGTATTTCCTGTTCGGAAATAATTCGAGTCGATTAATAATAATGCCTTGGTAATTTCAAGTGGGTTTTGATGGTCTAAGGGTTAAAATCGTAATAGCACTGCGCCGTGAAGAATGTTTTAACAGTCTCATCCACTTCGCCGATCTCCGTAGCAATGCGGAAGGTTAAGGATTCCTAATTATCGCGAAGCCCGCAATTATCTTATCTATTAATGAAACTAATGCACCGCATCTCTTGGCGTACAGTAAAATTTTCAAATTTATTCGCGGCGCGCTCGAATTTGCCTATTCCAATTTACGGCGCATCGAACGAACCGTATTTCCACGTATGATAATTTTATGATTTAATTCGCCTCGCGTAACGAGCGAGTAAATTATTTTAAACGGACCGCCTTGAAAAATCGCACGAAAAGTCAACTTTTACTCGAGGGAAAATTTGAATCGAGCGGATTCGCACGTAACGCGCCTTTGTGCATACACTTATACTTGGCGGATTCGCCGGGTAAACACCTTTTTTGTTTTACGTGAAAATTGGCGTCATTCCAAACTCTTACGCGAGCAGCCGGAAAAAAGAGGTCGGGAAAGCTGCGTAAAAACGTAACTGTACGGATTATTACTGTACCATTCCGGGGCGGTAAATTTAAAGAGCACTGCATATTCGGAGCGTGTAAACATTTTTTTAAACACTCGGAGCTTGAAAATGTTTTTATTTTGGCCTTACCCATGTTTCTTTCGTAATACGTTTGAAAAGCAGTTTGAATTTCTTTTTTTTACGATTCGCACGTAACTGAAAATTATTACATTGCATTTAAACATGTAATGCTTGCAGTGAGAGAAAGAGTGCAGGAAAGACTGCTACATTTGCTTAGAGGTGCAAGTATCTCTTTATGACAAAAATATTAACATGAAGTCGTAATCAAACTTGCTACATTTATAAAGAAACTACCAAAGAAATTGTAATTTTTTTTTACAAACACGATAAATCCTTATCTAATTTTATATTCACAGCAGTAATTAAAATTTTATTCCACTTGAAATATCTAAAATCCACATCACCTCTAAAAAAAAATAGAAAAAGATTATATTTCCTAAAAATTCACCCCTTGAAAATGTGAAATATTATAGTAGCAAAGCATACTGCACAAAAATAAATAAACATCGCTACCGGTTAAAGAATCCGTCAATGAAACTGCGAAGACAAGGCTGGAAGCGCATATCCCCCACCACTAAGCGAGGACTATCGGCGCATCCTTACGGAGTCGCCGGCTCCGCATAATCTGAGAACGCGGCCGCGTATGGTAGCTGTCGCGGGACAATCGTGAAAGTGCTCGCCTCTCTTCGATTGTCTCTCCCCGCGCGTGCGCGCACATAGAAAGTAAACGGCCCGCCCGCGCCTCCCCGTCCCTTTTTTTTATTCCCCACCCGGCGGCGGCACTTTCTTCGCCCCGCGTCGAAAGTGCCGCGAAAATCAGGCTGCGCGGGCGGCGGGTTCGAGCGTAATTGGGAGTCGTAATTGAATGCGCGCGACTGAGGATGATTCTTCCGATGTGGGAAGCTCCGCGGGTGCGTGCGCGTTCCCTGCATGTTTATTCGGAGTGAATGGGGAGTAATGAAAATGCGAGGAGAGATTAACTGATCGGTGAGTTCGTTAATGACTTTTGTTGGTTTTAGTCATTTTATACAGAGATAATTGCTCTCGTGATGTGAGAGAGTGAAAATCCAAAATATCACTGTTTCAGAAAAAAATAAGCTCAGATACTCTAAGCTTAGTTTTCACTGGAATGGAGTTGTTATTTTATTCATTTATAACGTACTAGAAATTGTAATTATTGCGTAAAAATCAATAACTGTTATAATAGTTTTTGTTTCTAATCAGAGATGCCGCACTCAAATTTGTTGATTACATTACGTCGTGATCGTTTTAAAAATAATCACAAACATTGTAAAATTTAGATATTTAAACACAAATTATTGCTATCTGTACAGTAATTTGAAGTATTTTCTGCGCGTACATTTTAATGACACGCTAAAATTAATTTTATAAACGAGTGACATGTAGTTTTGCTACAAGAGACCCTTCTACGTTTACTTCGGTTGAATTGCAATTTAATTTGAAGAGAAGAACGGAGTTCAAGACAGCGTTGGTAGACACATCAGTGATGAAATTACACACTAACTCAAATTAACTAACAGCAGTACAATTTTTGTGAAAGGAATTTTCGCAATTGAATTTCTCAAAATAAATCCTAGCCTTATACACGGTTTTACTTTTCAAAAAATCAGAAAACTCAAAATGTTTATTTTGCATATAAAACCGATATTAGTATATCCTGTACATTATTTAACTCTGGTATCCTTTTACTTGTCGACGAAAAAGGTATCATTAAATAAAATGAAAAACTTCAGAAATAGAAAATTCCAATCGTGAAAGGAATTCGAAATATGGCGAAGGAGGAAAAGTTGATGGATGAACGCTGGATGGGTTTAGCATGCGAAAGGAGAATGTACGGCTGAATAGAAACATTGCGAAAGTCAAGTAGGGATCGCCCGCTCGCCGATACAAAAGATTAAAACAATATTTTGAGCTTTTAATCCGAAACCCCCGGCGAACAAAACAGCGCCGATCCAATCGCTCCTTTGTTACCGTAGCCAATCGGCGCTAAACTCGACCTTTCATCCGAACCCGCGCCTTCCTTGCGTAACCCCCCGGCAAAATAAAAAGAGCCTACCGAAAACCGACGTTTGCGAACCCACCGGGGCACAATTAGCGTCGGCGCGCGTAGAAAGTCAGGTTGTACGCCGAGCGATTTGAAAGTCGGAGCGCCGCGACGATTCGCGCGCGGCATCATTGTGCTATCCCGAGCACAGCGAGATGAAAGGGCGTGCGCGCGTTGCGCAACGAGCGCAGCGCGCCTTTTGTATTCGGCGCGCTCGGCTCGAGACGCGAGTCACATGCCGAGCGCCGCTTGACACACTAACGCGCCCGATAGGACGGGTACACGCAAGAGAAGAGTAGCCCTGGAGGTGCCGTTAGGCCGGAGGGAATTTCCGATTCGGCGGTGGATGCGCTGCGGTTCTCCGGGAAAAGAAGGTTAAAGGTTTTCGTGCGATCGCTTATTAGACAGTGGAATGTGAAAGGATCGCGGTTTCTGCCATTTGCACGGCGACGCTTCGTTTTGAGGGGAGAAACATTTGTCGAGTGATTGTATTCGGCTGATGAAGAGTTTCGCGTTTTATTTCTTCACGGGTTTCTTCGAAAGGCAAATTGCCGTGTTTCACTTTTATCTTTTTTTCTCTCCCTCTCTCTCTCGAATTTTATTTGTGTTTAAAGGAAAATTACTCGGGATGTGGGATTCAGGCTGGTGAGAAAAAAAGTTTACAAAATAAAAAGATGAAGACGAGGGGAATAAATATGGGAATAAATTAAAAGATGTACACGCGGAGAAGAACCGACTGCAATAGAGCAGCGAAAGCATTAAATTTACATATGAGTCATCCCAATAACAAGTTTCCTAAAAAAATGCAAATATTACGCGAAGATAATAGCAGCCGGGTCACGCGGACCGATTAATTAAGAAACAACAAAACCGCATTTTCTTTTTTGCACCGCACAAAAAAGGCGCCAGAAGCCACTTTTAAAATTAAACTTCGTCCGCGATCCATTATTTATAAGTAAAAGGACTCGTGACTTCATCGATTGCAGTCTTTACAAAACTCGCATGCGCGTAAAATTCATGAATTCAGCAAAGTGCTGCCTCGGCGCCACTGCCGAAGGCATCATTGAATTCGACTTCCGCGTTGAAAGCCGAGAGCGAAGAAATGACAGCAATTACCCGCGCTCATCAATTTCGAAATATGACTTTCCAGCGCAAAAAAAAAAGATTAATTGCGCAATTGTGAAAATCGGAAGCGCTTACCCATCCGTAAAGTCGCGCGCGTCCCATCAGACTATATAAAGGAAATTAGAATTATCGACATTCGTAATGAAGGCAATAAATTCCGCCTTTTTACGAATGCAACAGATTAACAATGCCCCTCCTTTTCCCCATTAATCGACTTTCGATCTCAATTAATCAACGCGAGAAGTGCACACTCGCGCGCGTAGGCTTTTCAGCGAGTCACTCGCTGCCGATCGCCGATGAAACCGTACGGCCGGCCCAGAAACGAAAGTAACCGAACAATGAGAGATAATTCGGGCCGCGACCGGAGAAAGGCGGTTCGGGGAATCAGGCGGGGAGTACCGGGAGAAAGGACCGAGCTTTTTCACCCGGCGCGCGAGGACGATATCGGCTAACGAGGAGGAGCCGACCCTTTTTCCGCGGAAGCGCGCTTCGCTAGCCGAGTCCGGGAAGCGATTGCGTGCCTTCTTCTGCTGCGGCGGGGCTTTTCGGAAGGGAATGAAAGGGCCGCTGCTCGTTCTACTCGTTCCTACTGTAATTAAGCGTCCGAAGGGAGAAGGGTGGATGAAAAAGTTGAATTGCTTAGAAGATATGCACTTTGATGTACAAGAGCTCGGTTTTTCTTTTTAATTGCACCGCCGGATCGATTAAGAAATGTACTAACTATCGTCGAGATAAAGTTGTTCTTTAAGCGAGATAAACTAAAAATAACCAAAAGATAATCAAAATGACTTTGGAACGATTTTTAAACGATTTTAAGATTAGCCTTACACAATAGTGTCATAAGAACCATTCAATGACCTGTTTGATATTCACTCTGCAATTTTATAAATTACATTGCAAATTAAAAATTTAAATGAAATATCGCCGGGTCAAGCGGCGTCGACCAACAATTGGAGTACAGACGACTCGCGTTTAATTAAAATGTAAATAGATTCGAGTGAAGACCCGTTGTTAATCAGTATGTACGATCGACACTGCGAACATCATTGAAATAAAGACACTTGTCTTTGCCAATTGATACATCTGCTACATGGAATTAAGTCATCAAACAATAGAGCCATTAAGCCAATATTAATCATAACTTTATTTTATATGCATAGTCGCTCGTGATCTACATTATTAAAAAAAATACCCTCACTACGTATATCTGACTGGCGGGACATTTTCAAACAAACTATGCTTTTGAATACATGACTTCATAATTACTTTGTTATTTAAATAATCGATTTTTCTAAATATCATGATTGTTAAATGAAAAATCACTGACTACAAGTAGTTCATATAAATATAATAGAAGTAGTAGTCAGTAATTTATTAAATTTTCTAAACTGGTAAGAAGTATTTTTTCATGCTTCTGAAACTGAAAATAATTATCATGAAAGTTTTTATCTTCAAAACTACCGAGCGTCTGCGCCTTTAAATACATACAAAAATTTTCATCATTAGACGTACAAAACCGTCGAGCCATCTTACCGTATTAAATCGTACACTTAAAAGCCGCGGCCTCCGCGGACCTCCGCGCGTCGCGATAAACAATCCGCGGAAAACATGTCTAGGACACATCTAGCCAGGCGAGCGCGCGCGCGGATAATTGAAATAATCGTCGCGAATAAAAGGCACGTTCGTTCGTCCACGGGAAAAATCGCCGGGTAATGGAGGTGAGGCGTACAGGAAGCCGGCCCGCGCAACGTGTTCATTTGCTTCCTCGAGGGGAGGTAAAAAAGGGCCGCCGAGAAGAGAGATATCGCGTTTCGAGTCTCCGCCGGCGTGTCATATGCGAAGCGTAAAGACCCCCGGGGGACCACCGCGAGCGCGTGTCGCCGCGGTGACTTCAATGCCCGCAGGCCGCGCGCGACGCCGCGCACGTTTTTTTCGACGTCGGGCTTGCTTTCTCACGTGCGATATCAAAGGAACCCTTTTTTGCGTTGAGCTCATCGTCGTTTTTCACGTTATTGTTTGATGTCTCAGTTTATTCCTTTCTTAATTTCCTTCAGCATTGTAAGACGTCCTGGAAATTTACATCATTTGAGTAAAGCAAAAAGTTTAGTTTTGGAGTAAATATCAAATATTTAATTATTAAAACTGGTTTAACTATATTATGTTGGATAAAAAAAAATATTTTAATTTGCTTAAAATTATTAAACAACTTCTTATAAGTTGAGGGCACTTTTCAATAAAGTGAATAGAAACGTTTATAAATCGATTGCTGTTAAAATTTTCTGTTATTTTTATAATTATCTGACTGAAAATCTTATCTTATATAAGACATACAATGTACAATCGTCGTAGAAAATAAATTTACACTTTTAAAGCTATTTTTACCTATCTCATGCATACATTCAAAAGCAATTTTTAAACCCTTTGTCTAGATAACAGTAAAAGCTATATTGTGTATTTAGAAAACTAATTGCACACTGTACCGCATAAGCTTCAAAAACAGTTATGTCACGTGGTACAACCGATCGTAAATTGAATTGGACATTAAATTTATCGCGCTTATTAATCAAAGCTACCGCAGTTTGCCTCGCGCTTGCATATTTCAAAAACACTAGGTAATAATTGAAAGTACACTCTGTATCTTTCGAATATAAGCCGTCGAGGAATAAAAGATTACCGTCACGACTTTTCTTGCGCAATCTGCAAACTAATCAATAAAGAAAAAAAATTGCCATGAGGCACCTCGTAATAGCGAACGAAACTTTTATTAATTTCAAAAATTTTATCCCCGCAATTCCAATTAAAATAGTCGTATTTAATCCTATGCGCAGACCAACAACCTCGTACAAATGTACGGAAATATGAGTCTCGCATCTCGTTAAGTAGACAATTATGCACTCTTCAGCGGCGATAATCGTATGCAAAATCGTAATAACGATTTTTCACATTCGCTCGAAAGAAAACGCAGGCATATAAGTCGATTTGTCACTTGGAATTGCTCGCTCTCGCGCGGCCCACCGTGATTTATCCGGCGGAATGCCCGCGCGCGCTCGCGCGCGAAACGCGTCCAATTAATTCACCTGAGGAAAGTAAGAGGCATATCCGTGCACCTGCATTTTTCCGCGACTCGCTTCCGCGAAGTCCGCGCGACCCGACCCTTCCTTTCTTTTCTTTTCTTCTCGCGCCGGGGGGAATCTCAAGCTCGTCGGACTTTCCAGCGTCCATTAGCACCCGCTCGAAATTTAGGCTCTAATTCGTGAGGTGTGCGGGCGGACGAGGTAATTATCGACGGTGCTCTAAACTGGGAGAGCATCCTCCTTTTTTCTTGGTTACGAACCCGTGATTTTTGGGTTTCGAAATGAAGACGTGTGCTTTGTTGCGATTGAGATCAACTTGATAGCGGCTTTACGAGTTCGCGAATGCGAGGGGGACACAAAGTACGGAGGCTTGATTGAGCGGACTGTGTTTTAGGGACGTTGTGATAGGCTCATAAAACGGTAATTGAAATTTATCGACGGCCTCGGTGGTCTCGCTGCGTTGTTGGTTCAACGGAGCCCCGCAATTCGCGAAGAGCTACTAACGAGGCTTGCGGATCTCGGATTTTGATGAAACTTTAATTATAAGTTTCTGGTACCTAGAAACGAAATGTTGAAACAGGATCTAGAACTGCGAGCATTACCCACATTTTTAACAACTAAAGTAACGAAAAAAAGCCACTCATCTCTGGTAAAAACCAATGTAACCTATAAATCATGCCACACACGCGACGGAATGTTTCAAAGGTAATGTCGAAATTCTCTCTTCGGCGGAAGACGATCGACCGGAGCAGTATCGCCGCTGGGACTCATCCGTCGCAAGGATAAGGCAAGCATCTGCGCATCCTACTTCGCGCTGTACTGTTATAATCCGCTCGGCGGCGCGAATTATTAATGGGACATCTGTGCCGCTCGAAACAGCTGTTAAACACTTAGGGGCCGAGCCGCGGTCGCAGCCGTAAATCACGCGCGACGAGCTTGCGCCGCGCATCGACGCGCCGAGGTCACCGACGCGACGCGCGTGCATCGAACCGCAAACTCGCCGATTCGCTGCGTCGTCGCGCTGAGGGCCGCGCGGCGACGTTCGCGGTCCACTGAATTACTAGCGTTTTATTTTTTTCTCGTTTGAAAAATAATATCCCGAGTAGACTTACTTTTATACTTTTTCTGCAAGAATTAGATTTTTAAATTTCGCGCTCAATGAACGAGTGAATTTTACATTGATTTTTTTAAATTTTCTGAGATCTTGAACGAAGTACGCTGTCCAAATGAAGTTACACTGTTTAAATTTAGAAATGAAAAAATAGTTTTTAAGAAGAAATTATTAAAATGTATGTATTCTATTGGATATAAGCTTAATTTTCAATTGATCAAAAGAATAATAAAAAGATAGGAAAATACGGTGTAGAAATTAGGTGACTAAACTGTGAATTATCATTAGCTAAGTTAGTAGAATTCGAGGACAGTTTGTAAATTTTGCCTTAAAAGTCGTTTTCAATTTCTTTCAACTCGGACGATAATTAGTTCTATTATCCGATGCACCGACGTATGTAACAACTGACCGACTTATTACAGATAATTACTCATCGCTTATTCATCAATCACCATTACACTTTATTACAACAATTTTTTTCTCACGGTATCATTCGCAATAATTCTTAGCAAATGATACAGTGCGTAACGATCGCAAAGCGCGCACCATCGACGGGCATTAAAAGAGCAGATAATGACGAGGTACAACTCGATCGGCGTTTAAATCGCGGCGACCTAGCCTTTAAATCGGTCCGCGGCGCACCTGCACCGATCGCCTTCCAAAATCGGCGCTTTTCCACGAGGAAACTGGCGGCGCGCGATATTAGGGTCGAGCGGCGCGTGAGTGGGTTAATCGAACGGCCCCAGCGACCGGCAGGAATTCGAGTGTGTGTTTGGCTCTCCTATTGACACACTTTCGGGACGCACGAGCGGCCCGAGAGAGCCGCGACCGCCTGCCGAGCGCGTGTGTGTGCACGCCCGCAGCTACCGGCGGGGCCTCCGGCCTCTCTCGCGTAGGTATACACCGCGAGCCTTTTTTTTCTTCTTCTCGAGTGACGGGTCAATCGTGGGTGTGTTCCGGGCGATGACAGGGAAAATCGACGCGGCCGATCTGCCGATCTAGAGTGACTTGAGTTTCGGTGTTTGTTTTGGAAGTGTGTGCTACTTGCCGATTTTGTATCTCTCGTTTTATTATCTCTGGCGTATCTGCGGTTTGTACAATTATTAGAAACATGTTAATTATTTATACTTTCTGGGCTTTTAATTAATAGTTGAAGGTTTTTGTTAGCTAACTTCTACATTGTGTATTACATGCACTTTCATTTTAATTATATACCAGTTTTTTTGTGTCTTTTATCTGCGTGAATCATTTTATGCATTTGAATTCTTTAATTTTTAGGTCAAGAACTTTTGATTAACGTCAATTTCTTTTTCTGGTGACACTAAAAATTAAAATCAATCTTTTATACAAAAGCTCAAAAAAATGTTTTCCGCTGAATAAACAGCTTTCAGTTATGACAAATCATTTTGTTAAAAATAAATTTAAAGTCTATTATTAGAACATTATAGACTTAATCAATGATTTTACAAATAATAGCTCGTACCGACTGAAACTTTCAATTCGATAACCATCTCAATAAATTTCGGGATCGATCACGCGATGTACGTCGCCTTAAAAAAGCAATCATCGACGTTTCGATTCGCCCATTGATCTCAACTCGGATGGTATTCACAGCCGCTGGAAAGCGACGGATCTATCGCTCCGATCGAAAAAAATCCTATACCGATAGGCGACAAAAGGAAAAGGAGGAGGCGCGAGTCGCGGCCAGGAGAACGGGCGCGCCTCGATTTTTCCCGGCTTCCAGCGGCCGTCGCGCGGAAAGGCTAGAATCACCGCTGAAAGGCGACACCGCGGCGATATCATTGTGAAAGACTCGTAGTCGTCGTCGCGGTATCAAAATAAGACGGGAGAGGCGGCGGCCGCGACGCAGCGGTGGTGGGGACTCGATGGTCGTTCCAGTTCCAGCTGGGCCTGGCTGCTCACCGTTAACCGATCGCCGCCGACTCGCATCCGAGGCCGAGCCTTTCTTTCGGACTTTCAAATCGACGCCTTTTTTCGAGCCGCGCAGGGTCCCCGATTCAAATGAACCGATCGATTTTTGCCTTGCCGCCGCGTCGATCTGCTCTTTTACTCCCTGTTTTTCCTTAGCGGCAAAAAGCTCTCCGAGAGTGTTTATTTTAAGGAGCCGAATTTCGTGGAATGCAGGATGAAGTTTTTTTACCGAAGGTGGCAGCTATCATTTTTTATGCGTTTAAAGTTTTTTGTCGAGATGGAAGTACTTTTTACAATTAAGCGTGCAGGAGAATTGATAGTATTTTTAGCCTCTAATTGTAATAATTTAGCTAACAGCTTTTTTTCTCCTGTAACACTTTTAGCGTAATGTGCGGTAAAAAGTATACCTTTACAATTTCCGTTTTACACGTTAGAGAAAGAGTAAGTGGCACAGTCGAAGATCCGCAACGCTTTAAAAACATGCGAAAAAATAACCTTTCGAATCTTGTAAGAAATAAAAACCTTCATGTCTGCACCTGCACAGAAATCCAAAACAATTTCATCCTTCAAATCGCTAAGAACTCATTCAAATTGACGTTCATCTCTAAACTCCATCGAAAAACTTGAAACTAACGCGTCTGGAGTAACGCAAAAGAAGCGTCGTACCGCGGGCGCGAAAAAAGAGGCATTTTCGGATAAGCGGAAGGAGCGCGGCAAGTGCTCTAGAAAGGGAATGCGCGCAAGTTCAAGGCGCGCATTAGTGGCGCGCGGCCGACTGTGACGGGTGCCCCGTGCGCGAGCGCTCGCCTGCGCGATCCGCAGGTGTCGCGGACCCGAGGACGCGCCAGCTGCCGCCGTTCGCACGAAAAAACGTTTCTGCCGCGCTACACTGCGATGATCCGCGGGTTTCGACTACACCTCGAATCGTCGACTTATTTGTCTTCATTTATTTTGCGTATAAAGTTTCACAGATCTGTTTCTTAGTTTATTTATGAAATTTTTTATATGCTTATTGTAATGGCCCGTGTAATGAAGAGATTCATAAAGAATTATGGATTGTAATTCAATGATATATCGGAAAAAATATTTTTCAAGTAAAAAATTCTATTTAAGCCTACAACACCTCAAGTGGTTAGGCTTCTTAAGACGAAAAAACCACATTTTTGTGGTTCTACAATTTCGACTTATATAAAATTAAAAAAAAGAGCTTACATTTCCAATATAAAGCTTTTCTTTTTTTATTTTATCAATAGTAACTAGTTAAAATAGCACAAGAATTAAACCTTTAATAACAAGCTTACACTACCTTTAGTACCATTGGTAAATGGATAAAAAGAAATTTCATTTCTAAAAGAATTTCATTCACAGATACTTTTACAAGATGTTCCAAGCCATTAATTACAGATCTAAAGTTTTCTACCGGACAATTTACATACCTCCTCATCCCAATTGAATTTATATGAACCGCGAGTGCATTGTGTACACAAAGGGGTATACACGTACGCGCACACTTTCGAAAATCCTCATTGAACAAGCAACACCGGCATCACCTCCCGTCGATTTAAATAAAATCTCCCGTTCAAAGCCTCGCTACCGCATCCCCCTGGAGAAAATGTTCCGGACACCGCGGGGCCGTAAATCGTCTGGTTAAAGAAAAATGCTAATTGCACGTGCGCGTCTCTTCGTAAGCAATCGCGCGAGCACGGGGTGAGCTCAAGCCTCTCGGAAAAGTCGGCGTGCTTTTACAGAGCCCACTGCGCTCGGCGTGACCTGAAAAAAAAAGACGCACTCGACTTTTCCAAACGAGAATGGAGTAATCGCACCGGTTCCTTTTCTCGTCGTCCCGGCCGCGAGCTTATATATGGCAAAGCAGCCCGAGTTCATCCGTCCGCCTTCTCTCCCCGACCGCATAACTGTTACGCGGCTCGGCGACGGGGAATGCGACACGACCGTAATAGTTTTCGCGATAAGCGCGATTAAGGCTCCGCGCGGAGACGCGTTTTTTTTATTCTGCGGGACGTACCGGGGATGGATCTTGCCATTGGCTTGGATGTTTAATGAGAATTAACGGATTGAAAAAATTTGTGATTTTTATGCGAATGGACTTTAAACGTGAAGAATAATCGGATTGTAGAGAGGACAGTACATTGTTGAGACAGTCGTTCTTCCAATACTGAATAACAGTACACTATAGCTAATAGATTTTATAGCGGAGTGAATTAAAAAAATGTCATTTTACTTTTGTATACATTTTTAAGGCTACAGTACGAGTATCATGTGTACCAAACTACCTACTACATTTTAAAAATCACTACAAATTATAATTTATAAAAATATTTTTTCCTTGTTTTAAAAAGCAATAGATATTTAACTTTTTTTAATTATAAGTCCAGTATAATGAATTACAGGCAATTAAAGTTTTACTTTCACGTATCAGAGGCTTTGAGATATAAAAAAAATTTAACTTAATACATCTTATTCTTTGTATTTTTATCGGTCAATGAGTTAACTATTTAACAATAACTTAGTTTCGTACAAAACACTTAGCTCGAGAATAATATTACACCCATGCGGGAATCGCCCACTTCGCGAGTTTGTATCGAAACACACTATTTTACTAATTTATCTAAAAAAAAAAACTGATATTTCATTGAAATATTGCGTGTGTTCTCTTGCGTGTCCCTTTTTTCTGAAAATTTCAAGCAGTTTGTAACCGTTCACGTAACAATCACCTTCTAGATGAAAGATAAATTTTTCACTTAAGAAGCAAACTTCTTAACACGCCGTTTAACCGCAATTACTTGCCACTTTTTCAGTTGATACAAATTTTTTATTCTCATCACCTCACAATTATTTTCATTTTCATGCCGCAACCCGTTTCACAACGCACAGTCGAAGACTCAATACTACCCGGTGAACGTGTGTATACGGAATCGCTAAAGAACGTTCTCGAATTTTTTCCCCTCCCTTCGATTGCGCAACGAATTTATCAAAGCTATTTTAAAAGCTCGCGCGCGCGCGATCGACGAGCAGCGTAAAAAAGCCTTTTAATTTATGCAAAATTCACTTACAGCCTAGGAGAATTTTGTTATCGATTGCTAAACCACATCCAGCGCCGGGGTGGGGAAACTCGTTTTTCCAGAAAATCGGTATCGCGGAACGAGTTCGCCCCGCTGAAAAAACGGGCAGAACTTTACTTACGCGGAGGCCTCGGGAGAGCCTCGCTATCGCGGCTAATCGCCGGCGCCGTTGCGCAACGGCGTTTTCAGCAAGCGGAAGGATCGCCGGCCGAGGAGGGCGGTTTCCAAACTCGCGCGCGGCTCTCGCGTGATATAACGTCCAGCGAGGGCGGCCCTCCTCCCGCCCGATGCAAATCGGCGAGTAGCGCACACGCACCGTGCGCGCGCGCATCCGGTTACGAAAATCGGTTTGAATGAGCGGCCGGCTTTCGAAAGCGGCCTGCACCGCTGATCCCGCGAACAATCGGGCCGCGATAACCCCGATATAGCCGCGGACGCGCAGGAAGTTGTTCGCGCGCCAGAGAGTCCGGCGCTCGAGCATCTTCGCTCATAGGCGGGTGCTGTCGCTTTTGCGCCAGGCCAGTGTAGCGACTTAACTGCCGGGCGATGTACCGATACGCAGCCGGAGAAAACGGCGTCGAGCTTACTTTATCTCTTTGCGAATTAAATTATTTTGCGGAATTTTAACGCGAGATAATTAATGCGAATTAGTTAGATGAATTTTTTATAGGATTTCTTTAATGACCAGGCAATTAAAGGTGATTTGCACTGTAATAGTATTGGAAGATTTAATGCTGTCACGATGTTTTGTAATAATTTATACATATATAAGATTTTGCGAGTTTGAATTGTCTACAGAGGCTTTTGTATCGTCGTTTCGTGGATTGCAATACGCTTCTTCAGGTCTTAATTGAAATTGAAATTTTCAATTGAGATTCAAGAATCAGTTATTATTCATTGTTTCAATTGTACATATAAATACCGATTTAGCTGGAACAAGGTCTTTTGGCACAAAACTTTGAATTGAGATTATTATTAACTAAATGAAATTGATTACTAAATTATTAAGCTACTTTAAATTAGGTACAATCAATGTAATCAAATGTCGCTAAAAATACAATAAACATAAGAGTTTAAATTCTTCATTTTCGTCATTGAAATGCGCACAATCGAATTTAAATAATTCCCTGCGCGTCTGGACATGAGAAAAGTAATCGACCCAGCGTGTAACATTGCGCTGATGTAGTGGAAGAAACGACCCGCTGGCATGGTAATGAAGTGTCGCAAGCGAGCGCGTCGCCCGGCGAAAATTTCCCGCCTCGAGTGTTCGCGGTGTGTGCACCCATAAATCATCCCTCGCGAAGCGAGCGCGCTATCGCGAGCGCGGAAACGATCGCCTCCGCGCTGGGGCTCGTGGGCGTCCCCGACTCCATTACCGGCTTATCCTACCGGGCAACGGTTCGAATCGAGCGCGAGAAATATTATTAATAAATTTCCGTTGGGAAATTTCTGAGGAATTCTTATTGAATTACTTTGTGGGGGTATCGTGTGCTCAATGAGATTTATACGAATTTAAAAACAGAATCGAAAAGGATAGATCAATCGGTAAAATGATAAATGAAGGTACTTTACTTGAAATGACTAAGAAGTTTTACTTGATTTTGAAGTTAATTTGCACTGGTTTGTAAATTCTAAATAGGTTCTTCTAAAAAAGCCTGCCAAATGCAATTTTGTTATCACTTTCTTAATAAAGGTAGATAGATTTAAGTATCATTCGTTAAATAAATAAAGCCTATTACAACGAAATAAAAGAATTAATGAAAGTAGACTCGTTCAGTGCAAATACAATTGTAATGTCGCACTAAGCATGATCAAAGAATCAAATATGCAGTTTGAAAAATCCCAATCGATTTATGTAGAAAGTGAAGCAGGAAGTCGAGAGCGCACGCGTTAAAAGTCGCTGACGCAAAAGCGAGCGTCGATTAATTCGCCAAAATAAAAAAGTAGGGGCCCTTGATTGAGAGTAAATATGGGGGCCAACTACACCGCCTACGATGTAGGTAAACGGCTTTCCTTGCCTCTCGCACGAAAGCGGCCAGCCCCACTGCCGATCGCCGTACAAACTGCGCTTGCGCATGCACGATCGCGTCCTTCTCGGGAAAACGCACCGGCGCCCGCAGCCTCACGTTCTCCAAGTCGAGAATCGTAAACTACTTTACCTTCTTTTTTCCTTCATTTTTTTTGTTTCGTTTTAGAAATAATTACACTTTAGTTACGTTCACATTTTCATACATTTTTTTAAATAACTAGAAAAAAATTGATTCGATAAACAAATATTTGACCGTATCCAAAGGAAAAATGAGTTTTTATTGCAGATGAGAATCTAATTTGCGGTAAGCGCGCTTATCAATTCCCCATTATAAAATTACAGGCCGATCGTTAAGGAGCAGCGTACATAATCACACATGTCTGACACACTATTCCCAACGCAAACACGTTTACGGGACCCCAGCGTTTCCGTCCTTATATCGAGATCGAACTTTCGCCTCGTCAAGACTTATAATCGAGTTGAAAATTTCGCCGGGACAAATCGGACGTCTGAAAAGGCCGGCGGTTTTTCGCGATCGCGAAGGCCGCGGGGCCCCACCGAAGAAAGTCGGCGGCGATCGGCTGATCTAAACGCGCGGGAGCTGCACTCTTGATTCGCCGAGGCATCGACGGTGAAAGGAGAGACGATTTCCATCTTTCGGCGGCCGAGGCCGCAAGCTCCGTCGGCGCACCTTCGCGAAATTGCCCGGCCGATTCCGCGGCGCGTTACGCTTGAGATCGTGCTGATTTTTTTCCTCCTTTTTTCATCGAGACTTGCTCGGAGGCACTTGTCGACGCACCGGAAAATAGCTTTTTCACGGTGTATTTGCCTTTCGAGAAAATTAACAGGGAGCTATTAATTTCTGTTTTTAAAATGCGGTCGTTAGACGCAGAGAAAATGAAACAGTGTTGAGACCTGCCTACCTTTGTGTATAATATGAATGTTCTATAAATAAATTACGAACATTTTTAATTTCTAAAAAAGAACTCCATCTTGATAGTACAGTGACATATTTTGTAGGTTGATTTTTTATATTTAATTTATGGCAAAAAATGTTAGTTAAACAAAAATAATGATATTCGACTTTTACAAAAATATGATAAAATTAAATCAACCCCAACAAGTTTTAAGTTTAAAAGTAATCGTGAAAGAATCTTATCTAACAAGTTGCGGCAAACAATAAAACAAAGATTGACTTTTACTCTCCGTAAATTAAGTAATCAAAGTAACATTACGCTACTACGATTTTCCAGCCAGCAATAAATCAAACAAATGAAAAATCTGAAATTAGTCAAACTCCGGTGAAATTAGGTACAACGGATAATGGCATCGCCGATACGAGCTCGTTACCTCGAATTCCAGAGCGAAAACGGCCCGGAGAATGTCATTTATGCAACGTTCGTTTGATAATTTGCGAAATTGACACCTGGCGTTAGCGCGCGTCGGTAAACGCTCGGGCACCTGCAGCGCGGCACTCGCATTAGCGAACTCGATCCTTCCTAGTTTACTGTTTGAAAAGTGGTACCCGCTCGACGATTGGCAAATCGCCGGCTTGGCTTACTGCCTCCTTTTTTTTGTACGGAAATTTGATCTTTAGCTGCACAATCTCGCAGGGGGATGGGATGAAAAAAAAAATCGAGTTTGCTCAACGCTCTTTTTTTCTCCTCTTCCGAGCTAATTAAATAATCGTTGGGTTCCTGCGATTTTCCCCGAATAAATTACACGTCGCCGAGATATTAATCGGCTAATTGCTACCGGTGTTAGGCCGCGAGCATGCCAACGTCCGCGAGCCGATGACATGTGGGGTTTCACCTTTTTCTCGCGAGATGAAAAATGGAACCGAGCAAATTTCACCTGCTAATGCGCCTCCACCCGATTTGCTGTATCGCGGAGCATAAGTGTGTTTTTTTTCAGCAGACCACGGTGAAAATGTACTCGCTATTAATCGGCTGAGATAATAAGGAAATTGTAAATAAAATACAATCATCAAGTACTTTCTACTCATTCCGATATATTTGTACGACGCTCGGTGAAAATATGTAAATATTAATGATTTTGAGGATGTATGAATGCTGAAATTGATCGATCAGTCATACAAGGCGGTTAGCGTCTTACACTGGGAAAACGAATTCGAAAATGAATTTCTAAACGCAAGCAAATTTTACCTGTCTCAAGAAAATTGTTTCTAGAAACTGCTGTACACTGCAAGAACGTTTTGTAACAGCGAAAATTAACTGAGATATTTTTTTTAACATTTTCTTAAAAATAACAATAAAAATTTGAATTGGAATCCGCGTTGAAATCTCCATAAATATTTAACCAAACACTTTTCACACTTTCAACGTAATGCGTATTTTTCTCAAACATAAACCGCTTCCCACCGTTCTGACTACGAATTTTCTCCCACATCTGAATATTTTTCAATCGCAGCGTATGTCTCTCCGTAGAAATTGCAGCGCGTTTCTTGCTCAACCGACACCTCGGCCGAGACAATAAAAATCTCGCTCTCTCGGGGGCCGAGCGAAAAAGCCCAAACCGAGCGCGCTCGCGTACGTGTACGTACCAGGGCGCGGGTAAAAAAGCTCGCCTCGAGTTACTGTACGGGCGAGCGCAGGAAAGTGATCGGCTGCGAAAGGCGGCCCGCAAGTGGGTCACGCAATCGAGTCTTCCTTTTCGCACGGCGATCACCCGCGCCGGCTCGCCCTTCCCTTCTCTTTCTGCGCGCGCGTCAAGGAGCCGGCAAGTCGTGACTGACGATGGCGCCGTAGCTCTCGCTTCTTTCGTTACGTTATTTCTTTTATTTTTTTATACGGGCGCCGGGTGGGTTTTCGCGCGAGAAGACAAACGCGGCTGGGTGGAAATCGGTTGATTTTCGTCGGAGTTGTGCAGTCGCGGATCGAGTTTTGAAATTTAACGCCGAGGTTTTAAAATTGTGGTTGCAGAAGTTGCTATTAGTCTGATTGTATTATCTTACGTTTCTTCATTCTTACTGTGAATGTTGTAATCTTAAATTAATGGTATCATTAAATTTTGTGATATGCACGTTTTTTTGAAAGGCGATGTCGCCATCTTATAAAGGGTGCAAGGAAAATCTGAAATGAGTAAAAAAGAAAATATTTGTGAATTAATTTTTAAACTTGACTTAATAAAGAATTAAATACGATCTATTTATAAACGTAAAAGTTTTCCTATTTCTTTCTGAGTCTTAAAAAGGCTCTTTAAAAAATTTCAAATTTATATGCACACTTTAAATAAGATTCTTACGAAAAATAAGACCCCAGTTCAGAATATCTTAACGATCGATACTTATACCAGAACAAAATTTCAAAAGTGATAAATAAAAGAAATAAATTGCAAACTTAAAATTCAATCAAAAATAGAGAAATGTTCAAAACTTGCTGACACAACAAAATATTTGTTTTTGTACTTGATATGGTCCTGTGGACAAAGTTGACTCTTTAGAATGCGGAAACACTTCACCAGTGTATTTTAAGCACGCGAATGCAAAGATGGGTAAGGGAGCAACTTACGGTGTAATTACGGATTAGACTTATTGCAAATGAAAAGCGTAATTAATTTCAAAGCGATATCTTGCACTGTACGCGCATTTTTAACAAGGCAGTAAAGCAGTCAGCAGTGCATGTAAAGCAGAAACGGCTCGTGTATCTCTTAAAAAAGAATCGCGGACTTTTATTAGGTGGCTCTTAAAGAATATTTATTAGTTCGTAAACTAGAAAATCTCAGCCAGTTCAAAAGAAACTTTAAACTTCGAAATAAAACAAACGGGCGACGACTGGAAAAACAGAAAAAGGAGTAAGTACAAGTAAGGAGTAAGTACAAGCGGCTTATGAACTATTTCTGTGCGTTTAATTTATCCTTCAATCAAAAACCTCGCGTTGCAAGCCCCGAGCGGTGCGCGATTGAAACAAATATCTCCCGAAGAATGCAAATAACTTCAAAGTGTTTGTAAACAAAGAAAAAATGCACGGCAACTCTCTCCCGCCACCCGAAAAACTTTCTTCTCGAGCTTGAAGTTCGCGCAAGAACCTCGCCTTTCGAAGACACGGGCGACGGCAGCTCGCAAATAACGGCCGCATTTTTCGCGATAGCCTGTCGTTCCGCCGTGATATCTCCGATCGCGGCTGACGGAAAACACACGCGCATACCCCTAATAAAAGCGTCACTTTCTCCCGGGGCGCTCGATTAGCGGCGGATCGGCGCCTCCTTGTCGGGCCGCGCGCGACTCCGGAGTTCCGGCCTCGAAGGACGCGGCGACCCTTCACCGCCGGCGCCTTTAAATTCCCCACCTCTCGTATACCCGGGGCCTTTCTCCTAATTTTTCGGGTGACCCATTTTTTCCGTTGCGCCGCTCTTGTGGATGCGCCCGCCCGAGAATGATTGAATTTTTTTTTTCTAATTGATCGTCGATAGAAAGGTGTGGGGCCTCTTTTTTCGATCATCTTGACGAGGCGAAATTTTCGAGAGTTGAGAAACCTGCCGAGTTTTCGAAAAAAAACGATTGTTTAAGTGTGTGTGTGTGTGTACTAAAACTAATGAAGAAGATGCTCGAATCTATTGGCTAACTATTCAAATTTAAATTACATCGTGCGAACTTTTATGGAGCGGTTTGGATTATTTATTTGTGGTTTCTTAATTTCAATTAGAATATAATTAAATGCTCAATGACATCTGTTTCGCATGCATCTTTTTTCGTAACATTTCCGTGGGTGATAGCACTTGATAGTTTTAAAAATTTGACTTTTCAACGCTTCTGCGGATTATGCTAATGAACCTGAGTACCACTGCGATGGGAATTACCTTGAGTGATTAACATTTCGTCTTCCTACGCGTTTTGTAGCCTCTCATCTTGATTATTATTACAATTGCATTAAAAATTCGTTGAGACTGGTTTAAATAGACTCAAAATATTTACATTTAGTATGTGGCGCTGAGGTTTACACGTTCAGACTCATCTATTCTTTTCTAAGTTTCTAATAAGCTACACGAGATCAAGATCGTTTTCACACTTTCTGACAAGAAATTAAGCTATGATACATTGCAGTTAAACCATTATTATGACGATTATATTTCAGACAGTATGGGAGAACTTTTTTTAAGCTTGTCGTTTCTAATTTGGAGGTCCGTATACTAACGAGATTTATCGTGATAATTTCTAAATTTTAATTTGCTGGAGTTCAATGACACGAGTTTTTCACTGAAAATCGCATTTCCCCAGCATCTTTCATTCATAAATATTCAATTAATAGGACTCGTTAAAAACCGCCATGCAACTCTCGGTAATTAATCTCACTATTTTTTTTAATAAGTTGAATTCGAATACGAAAAAAAAATCATTAAATCTGGAATTCCCGAATGGAATTTTTATAAACGTACAGCATAAAGGAAATCGAAAGGCAGTAAAGAATCCATTTAGCCTGTTGAAAAATACACGACTGAATCAACAAAAAATATCACTGGTCCGATCTTTTAGTGAACATTTTATTATTTAGTAATAACGAAATTATTTTAATTTTTAAATTGAACAGCGCAAAGTATACATAAGAAGAATACCTTCACTTTTTTTAAACAAAAATTTTAATCTTTCTGAATAATTTTTATAATTTTTGGTGCATGATGGTTTTTACTGAACATTTCACTCGATCATCAAAATTACTAACTACAATAATTGTTACCCATAAAATTCTTTTCCAGCGATTAAAAATATCCTACATCTAGTATAATTAAAGGAAGAAAGGAACTCTAAAACAATGAAAATAAAAAAAGAACAATGAAGCTAACTCGCCGATTCCGCTCGATCGCCTTCCGATCCCGCTGCAATCGGTTCTGGCAGCCGCAGCTAAAGCCGCGCGTCGGCGGGGCGTTTCCCGCGATCGGAGATCCGGCCGGCCGGGGTCTCCCTCGGATCGGTCGTCGGCGTCAGTTGCGCGTTCCGTTCCAATAAACGTCCGCCCGACATGGCTGATCGCCGCGAATCGAATCGCGGCCCAGTTCGCAGGCCGGCCAGTTTCCTCGGCGAGCCCGCCGCCCCGTCCCGATGGAAAACGGTGCTTCCGATCGACCGGGCAGGATGCGCGCGGGAAACTCCGCTCGATCATGAACTCTGAGCGATCGGTACTGTTAGGAAGATGCGCCGCTGCATACTTGCAACTCCGATGAGTTGAATTCGAAATTCTTTAGATACCGCACGAGATACAGGAATTCAATTAAAGTAGAAGAAATTGTTTCTTTATGCACAACTTTTAGGTTGCGAATATTCTTACGGGATCGATGGACTTGGATACATGACTAAAAATTATAGGATAGTGGTAAAATTTTGTAGTTTTCCAATGAACATAGTTAGTTAAACAAAGCTTTGTAACGCGACCATAACCTGAACGAAAAGATATGCTAATTGTTTTTGCCATTTTTCACAGTTTGATCTGTATTGAAGCAAGACGTGGGAATGAATGCTACATGGTATAACGTTTTTTCGCAGGAACTGTTGATTGAATGTATTTTACATCGTAATTAAGAAGTCGAGCACTGTAAGCCAAAATACAACTGGTTAGAACTGGACTATGAATTACGTAATCCCTCAAGAGGTAAAGAACATTTCAAAATTTACGTTCATGTAAGAAAAAGAAAATTTAAATTTTAGTTTTTTTTCTTCATTTTTTACAAACAAATTTTGCAACGGTAGATCGATCGATTTGCATACTATTCATCATGCTAACCTAATAAAAAAAAAACTTATTAATTTTGAAAAATAAAAGTAGAAAGTCGTGACACAACTCACATTTCAATCAAAAATTTTACAAAGCTCGACGTAGGCTCTCCAAGAAAAAATTATACCAGTCGCTCTCAACAATTATTTTAATAATTATTTTTATAAAATCGCAAATTTCTCAATTCCGACACCGTGGAGCTCCCGAACCTGCTCCGACTCGTTAAAGAAAAAAACTCATGAAACATGCAAAAATCGAGACGACGCCTCGGACAAAGGAGATTCCTCTAGATATCGCGTGCAGGTATAGAAACGGGAATTTCGTCGGAGAAGCCGAGAATAAGAGAGAGGAGACGGAGCGATGGAGGGGAGGGAGAGAGAGACAGGGCCATTTGAGAATCATGAATATTGCGGTCACGGAATCGCGTCACACTCGCCTCTCAAAAGTTCGTTCGTCTTTGCAACCTCTCCCGCTGCACATGACTCACACGTCCCCGCGCGCTTTTCGTCCCCGGCTCCTTCTTCTCGGGCGGGATCGGCGGCCGCGTGAAAGTGCGCGAATTAAGATCGGCGGATTAAAGTCCGCGCGAAGCTCGGGCAAATCGGGGCCGGCGCGTTCTAGTTTGTTGAAGGATCGATCCTTCCTTTTCCTCCCTCTTTTTACAATATCTCCTCTCCGCTCCTACAATTTGCCGCTAATAACGTACCATTGGCGGAGAGTAAGATTGGAGTTTAGCTCACGGCTACCGCGTAAATGATCGCGTATACGCGTAATAATCCGCTTAATATACATTCGAACGTACTCACGTCAGACGGGTTCGATTTTTCGCCCGGGCGTCTGGGTACGCGCATGCGATTCTTACTATGGATGGAAAATTTTTTAACCGCATGCGAATTTTGCGTTCCCATAAAGGGATTCTCACGCACGCGAAGTTTCTTTTATTTTCGTCGGCTTTCTCGCGTGACCAAGTTGTAACGGGGCTCGCCTCGAAAATCTAATTTCCCCCGGCGGCTGAGGTGAGAGAGGATCCAAGGTCAGCCTCTGGGACGCATAATGAGCCGAGAACGTGTCGTCACTGACGCCGCGCGACTTACTCCCCACGTACTTATCGCGGACACGAGAGCTGCTCGCTCGAATCTGGAGCGTCACCGCAGAGATGGATCACCTTGGAGCGCTTGAAAGCATCTTTGCTACTTTTTTACGTGATTTCAAGAAACTTATACTGCTGTGCTAATAATTATTTTTGCCTTTCTTTAATTTTTGTTGTAATTATGGACGTGACAGGAGAATTTTAAAAAATGTTCAAAGGAATAATCGAATGTAATAAGTCTTGTTCACTACGTTTCAATGGAATATAATTAATAATAAAGATATCTTTGATCTTATATTTTTTGTACCAGAAAGCCAGATGTAAATTAAAACGTGACAATTTTATTTAATTTTTCCTGCATTTCAAGTTTGATGACAATTCAAAAATTATAGTTTTTTAATTCGTGAGAAGTGATGTACGTTCAAATAAATTTGTTGTTAGTTAATGGATAGTAAATATAATTCAATTTAATATATAAAAAAATACATGGTATTTGCAAAAAATTAAAATAATTTAAGTTTAATACTTCTACTTGATTTAGGGATCCTTACTATTTATTTACTATTAGTTTTTACATTTTTACTTTATTATTAATATATACTGGTAAAAATTCAGCGGTTCGGTAGTCAGTAATTTTAAGATGGAGTCATCAGTTTGACATTAACCTTTTTACAATGTTTATGGCAATTTTTACTAAATTATGAGTAATTTTTTCTAAACAGGTCACTGTCCCAAGATTACACTAACCGCATAGTTATCTGGCAAAAAATGAGGCTAATTTTTATAAAAAACAATTCCCTCCGTGCATTCATTCTCTTTTGTTTACAAAAAAATTTTAATGTCTGATACAACCCACCCAAAAATCCTTCAATAAAAAAGAATCACGAAGCAAAATTTCCGCACCTTCTATAGGGTATGCGTCCAGAAATGGCGATTTCAAGTAGCGTACGCGTAGCGATGTGGCTATTTTGAAGTAAAACGCGAACGGTCCCGACTCACGTCGGCGATCCGTTAAGACGGCCGCGACGCGGAGATCATTCGAATCGCTTCCTTCAGCCGCGTGGAACGGGAAAAGAGACCCGATGTAGCCGCGGCCGGCTCGATGGGAAGAGAAAGGCAGAAAAAGCAAGTGAAGACGGGAGGCGGACGCGCGCGCGCGCCGATGGAGCTATAAAAAGCGAGCGATGACTGCCTCCGCGCACCGCGGTGTACGCGAAGGTACAGAGCCTCCCCCGGCGTCGCCCCGTTACACTTTCATCCGCTTTGAAATTTCATCTTCCCGCGCGTGGAATTTTAAAAGGAAACGCAGAATCGACGCTGCTATTTTCACTCCTCCGAGGAGAGAGAAGAACGAGGGATGCGGGGGATTCCCAGAAGATGGCCACAATGGGGGATATGCCGAAAGGCGCACCTGTTGCGCTACTGCGGTTAGGCGAATGGCGCTTGTAGACACGAAGATGAATTAGCGATCGGATCGCGTGATGCGCGCGTGTTCATTTTTCACCTTTTTTTTTATTCAGCTTCGGGTTGACCTTTTTTGTCAGGACTGAAGCAACGGGTTTTTGGTAAAAACAGTGTCGATTTATAATGTTTATAAAATCTTTTAAAAGTTGCGTAACATTTAATGGCAAGATTAAAGTAATATTAGGTAATAACTAATTTTGATTATTTAGGAAATTTCCTTCACGAAAAGCGTGTAGATAATTGCCTTTTTTGTCTAAAGTGCATGTTATTTCTTCGTATAACCGCCGCATCTTCTTAACAATCTCTCTTAAATCGTTTTAAACTCTAACTGTAAAGCGTGAACTATGCTGCACTAAATTTTCACGTTAACATTTCTTTTCTAAAAAAGCTTTAATATCTTCCTAAAACAAAAAATAAATTACTTTTCAAAACTAAGCGTAATGTGACGCAATCAAAAGTCATTCCCCAGAGTTACAGGTAAAAAAGCTGTAATTTTTCGTCCAGCCAGATTTCCAAGTGATAGTTCAACCACTCTCCTTTTTGTTATACTTCCCGCATTGTCTCGCCGTCAGTGTCGCAGTTGATACAATTGTAGCCCGTGGGTGGGATCGTATGTTATTACATTACGCAGCGCCTCCGCGTGTCCTTTTAAATTCTAATTTCTTTTCAGTATCCGCGACAATCTTGCGCAATTCGAAAATCGGCCACTCAACCAGAAAACTCGTCAACAATTTATCCAATGATTTAGATGCAAATTTCGAGGATCAAACAATTTGTAACACTCCAGCGTCGCCGAGGATATAAACGAGGAAGTGGAGAGGTCGGGTGACACAACCGAGAGGACGCAAGGAAGAAAAACTGCGCGACGCGTGAAAAATCATCTGCCAGATTTTCTGACGCAAACCGGCGAGGACAGTTTCTTGGGACGGAGAGAGAAAGAGAGGGAAAGCCACCTCCGCATCAGCCGCGATCGTTAAATCGAAGGCGCAGGCACGCGCGCGAGTTGCATAAAGGTGCCTCGCGCGCGGTTGCGCAAAGGCACGAATGAAAATCCTTTCGGAGCGAGAGGAGAGACCCCCGCGAAAAGCCTACGAGGTGTTTAGAGACGATTCGACTGATTTTACTGCAGGCTCTATTTTGAGGAAAGGTTACAACGTGTTTAAAAGTAGCAACAATTGAGAATATTTTGAACTTTTTTATGGGCGTAAATGATTGAATGGTTTTTCATAAATACTTGTAAATATGAATTTTTAGAGAATGCAAGGTACTTAGGTAAATATTTCGTAGAATGGAATATGAATAGATATTTCCCAACGAAAATTAAGTGCCCTCTGTCTGATAAAAATTTCTCATATACAAGCTGCAAATGTGTTACCATACCGACATGATAGTTTTTTAAATGCCTGGTGTGGTAATTTTTATATACTTGAGTGTTCCCTACGTGAACATATTCGGTAAATTCCACTTAACAAGATTCAAAATAAAAAATTATGGTCATTATTATAGGCAGCCAATGCACTGTACATAATTAAATCTCAATACTATCGATAATTTGGACTGCCATGCAGACAGTACAACCTTGTCCGTAATTAAAATGGAAAATTTTTTGTAGGTTAGAACATTGTGCATTATAATGACCGATGTGGCCGAAGAAAAAAAAGCAACGGTTTCGACACGTGAAAAATAAGCGAGTACAAGTGTACAAGGTTTTTCTCTCTTGAATGCATCAGATATGCTGGATAGGAGTTGTTGATTTACATATTTTTCAATAATTTACCGCGTGCGGTAACCACGTGCTATTTTTAAAAGCCGCCCATGGGTCAACGTCCTTAATTCTCTTATCTGCCGAAAAACCAAATTCGGCAATCGTCCTAATTTCGAGTTGCCGTATCTGCGCGCGCACCCATGTTCTTTTTTTAAATAGCCTTTCACAGTCACAAATTAGCTGTTAAATATTTAATTAACTAAAATGGCGTTCAATGAAATCAGAACAGTTTGGTGAACTGTTTCTTATTTTAAGTGTTATAAAACAAAATATTCGACGTTTCGTCTTTATTGGATCTTACGAAACTTAAGTTCCCGTGGTGTAACGTTATGACTCCATATTTTTAGCAATTTGGAAAAATTCATGAACATGGATATTTTTACATAAACTGAAAAAAAAAAAAAAAAACATTCCAAATTCATTATTTCAAAGATTTTAAAGTAATGTTTAAAAGAAATACGACTGACCCTACCGACACTAGATATCATTCATATTTAATGCAAATCTTGCAACTGATAAAAAAATCTATGTAATCAAAATAAAACAGTAATATAGCAATTGAAGTGTAAAAATGTACTGTATTGTCTTTTCTGATCATTTCCATACTCCAATCAAGTAAATCCTTTGTCTCTCACTAACACAATGACATTGCCTCTGAAATGAATCCCCAGCAATCTTTATTAGATCAAGCAATCCGCTCAATTACGAGTAAACGAAGCGATCGACCATCCACGCAAGCCAACCTACTTGACGCCGAAAAAGTCTTTCACCGCTTAGCTTTCACGCGACCGGCAAGGCACAATGGTCCCTTTACTCAGGCGAGAGGTGACAAAAAAGAACGAGCCGGCGTTCTCGACCTTTCCCTAGCGGCCGCGTGGGCGGACGACTCCTACCCACACATCTAAATTCCCGGTGTACAAACGCAAGGGACGCGCGGGAAAGCAGTTGCGCAACTCCCACGATCCTGCCGCGAATTCAGTCGCGGTTACTCGCCGATCGACCGGATAAATCAAACACTGGTGATCAGTAAGGAAACGCGAGTCGTTTCATCTTCGATCGGCGCGTGCCACTTTTCCGCTTTTGTTGGGCGAAGAAAGTGTATCCCGCGAGGAATTGCGCGAGCCCCTTTAAAAAAAAAAATGAAAAAGAAAAATATCGACATCGACGATCGCGTTACCGGGCTACTCGCTCGGCTGCTGACATTAATCCGATCGGCGCCGCGCGTACGCACCTCGTGAAATCGGAGAAATCATCGCGACCTTCTTCGCCGCAGTCACATAACTCAAAACCGTATCTCCGACTCTCCTTCGCACAAAACCGGGAGATGCGTATATTTTTTTCTTCACCCGATCGTCCGCGTAACGTCCGTTGCGAAATTTCGTTTTTCTCCGTGTGTAACTCGAGGTTTTTTTTTAAGATTTTCTTTTTAAAGTGGGGAGCGCAGCGGGTTGACACGACGCGTACCCGTGACCTTACGAGTGAGGTGCCCGGCTAATTACGCGGTCCGAAATGTGAGTCTGTTATTTACCGGCTAGATCTACAGTTACGCCGAGAACGTTGTAACGTTTCTTCTTGATGGAGTCGCTTAATTTTGTCGTGAAAAAAGGGGAGGCTTGATAGAAGTTACCAAATCCTATTTTCACCGTAGAGATAATCTAAGGTCTGGCATCTTTGTAGCGAGTTCAGCGTAATTACGGAGGCTTGGGACACTTTTCTGACAAACAGAAATTGGATTAACAGTTGCAGCGCGAGATATTCGTCCGGTTGCTCGGGATGCTTTCAAATTTCAAAATCGCACATTACAAAATATTCAAGATTATCGAAGACTACCGGTCTGTCCGCAAGCGACCTGTTTCTACTTGCAGTGGAAATTTATCTCGAAATGTATACATTTGCCTTCGCGACGAAATAAATCTTTAATATTCAATCGTTAAGTAAGTTTTTGATTAGCAAATTGACTATTTTTAAATTGATTGATAGGTGGAATCATATCATTTATATCACCTTGGAGTTTTTTTCATCATCTACTATATATTGTCATGACGAACTTTTGCATATAATTCAACATCAACATTTTCATACCGAGAATTTACTTCGACATTTAATTTACTAAGTCATATTATGTGTAAGATACAATTTATTATGGCTTTCTAAATTGAAAGAGTCGAAAACATTCTTTTAGAGCGAACGTTCAGGTAATTTGCTTAATTTACTCAGAGTGATGCATTTTTGAGTAAATTTTCATTCAAATAAATGCATTTTCTCTTTTTTAAATTTACAGTTTAAATATCATTTTTCTTATATACTCCCCTCCCTCCCCCTAGTAATTTTTTACAAGCTGATAGTTCCTAACAGTACTATAATATATTATTTTATTAAAAGATTGATTCCAATGCAAAAAAATCGCAACACCGAAGGTATCATTCACACCGAATACCTCCTTTACACCCAGTGGCACATCCGCGAAATAGCGCACGATCCGACCTCGAAAAAAAAAGATTCCCCAGGCGCGCAACATCTCGCCGCCGGACTACAGGTGAAAGAGAGAAAGACTTGCCTGTCTCCTCGGCGGTGCCTTCAGTCCATCCGGTGAACGTGGTGTCCGGCGGGCACGGCACACATAGCAAAACAAGGCCCACAAGAAGAGAGGGGAGGAGGGGGGCAGACAGAGCAGGGCACGGATGACACCGGCGACACTCCGCGGCGACACACCACCAGCACTTGATTCCAATTTAAAACGAACGATTAAAATGAAGAGGTAACAATCTCGGCAACACAAGCGCGGACCGCGAGAGTACGACACCACCCGCGCATGTACGGGGTCACAGCACTGTATGTATGCACGCGCGGGGCCCGCAGCCGGGCGCGAGAGAGAGAGAAAGACCGCGCGCGAGAACGAAACTTCGGGCCGCGCTGCGCTCGGGTCGGCCGCCGCCGAGCAAGTGAGAGGCTAGCGGCCCCGGCCAGCCGCCGGGCGAGTGAACCAGTGACGTCACAGACTGGGCGCCTCTCTCTCGCGCCGCCAGTGGGCTCCTCTCCTTTAAGCTCCTTTCACACTTGCTGCGCGAGACTATATGCGAGCGCGGATCGTCGCGGCGTACGAGCTTGCTCTCTGAGGTAACTGTCATTGTTCTGCGAGATATCGGACAACGAAGGTACAAAGAATTGATTTCTTTTCTTGTTAAAACGACTTTGTGAAGAAGAGCCAAAAATTTACTCGCGATTTTTCTGTTTGATGTGTTTACCGACATACCTCTTTTGACCCTTAGCTTTTTGGCGCTCATCCACCAACAATAGAACGCTGTCTGGAGTTTTTGAGGAAGCATTTGGCTTTCTGGAGAAGAGCTGAAGATAATTGTAGCAATACGAAGACTGGAATACTTTTTCACCCGTAGTAGTAACAGTTGTGGCCAAACATCTGCTTTCATCCGCAAATACCTAGGATGGAGCATAAATGCATTAGTACAGGGTTCAATAACCGGGATTTTGGGACATACTACAATGGGAGCTAAGGGCTGGGACAGGAATAGGAGAGGTTACAGTATTCATAAGGGTCACTCCTTAAAGGTACTCACCCAAGGAAGGGTACTCTAGGCAAAGTTCTGCGACATCTTCTAGTAGTTAGTCAGGCCCTTTTAAACACTCGGATACCGCAGTCAAAAATACCAGTCAGCAGCTACATGAGTGCTGAAGAAACAGCTGCTTTCATATGCAAATACCTAGGATGGAGCACAAATGCATTAGTACAGGGTTCAATAACCGGGATTTTGGGATACACTACATTGGGAGCTAAGGGCTGGGACAGGAAAAGGAGAGGTTTTGACACTCGTATAGGCTACTCGCTTGCTGAAGATACTTACAAAGGAAAGCGCACTCCAAACGATGTTCTGAGATATCTTCCGACAGTGACTTAGGTCCCTTTAAGAATTATTTTATAGCCCTCGCGAAAATCAGCCAACGCCGAGGCCAACGGTTTCCTGAAGAATAGTTCGATGTAACTGAAGCATGACGGAAGCTGGAGGATACTTCCTTCAGCATCCGCATCGTGTGTAAATACCTAGGATGGAGCATAAAAAGCATTAAAACAGGGCTCAAAGAGTAGGATTTTGGGACACGCTACATAAGGAGCTACGGGCTAGGATAGGATTAAGAGAGGTTGTGATAATCGTAAGAGCCTCTCACTGAAGATACTTACCAAGGAGAATTTACACTAAATGAAGATCTAAGACATTTTTCTCTAAGCATTCTGGCCACAGCTGTCAGGAGTCCCGAAATACGATAAAGGCACAATTGACCGACGACTTCCTGAAGAAAAGTTGGATTAAACTGAGGAAATACGGAGTCTGGAGGATTTTTCCACCAGCAACAGTGGAAGCTTGTGCCAAACCAACAGGACCGGCTGAAGATGCAGGTAATTTCTTGCGCAAACACCTATGATGGAGCAAAAAACATTAGTACAGCATCTAACATAAATCAATATAAATAAGTGTTATGATCAATGAAAAATGAGAGATATTTGACGATAAAATTTTATAAACCATGCAATTTATTCCTCTTTATATTTTATGACCTCATAGCAAATGCTAAAATTCTGCATTATACATTTCTCACGAGATAAACGATACTCTATTATAATACCATCAATTTTACTTGTTCTCGTGAGATCGATGCATATAGATTACGAAACGTACAAAAAAATTTATTAGCTTAAAATTATTCATTAACTTTTGGCTTTCATTGAGAATCTTTAAAAATCCATCGGAAGTCTAAATTAGGGACATTAATAAAAATATTTTTATATCTTTTCTTGTGTAACGCAATTTTTCACCAAAAAGCCTTGAAACAAATTTCTTCAAAAAAATTGAAAGATTCCCACTGCGCCTTTTTTAGTATCAGTACGATTGGATCATTCTGGAGCAATAAAATATTCTAAAAGCTTCTATTTCAAAAATGATATTTTCATCATGTTTTTTAATAAGCACCCGTCATAAAAATGAAAAACTATTAAAACTATTTTTACATAAGAAATTTAATCCCATTTCATTTTATTGCAACTAATGATGCAAACGATAGATCCATTAGAATATTAACCTTCTCCAAGCGGGTTGGAAAAATGTCATCGAAAAATGAAGTATGAATCGACCGCACAAATTGAAAATCATTGCGTAATGTAAGGCCTTACAATACGATAATTTATCACGTCTTAATTAATTAAACCACCTCATAATCAGAAGCGCATAATCAGTATACTTATACTATCGAATTACCTCACTAGTAAAAATAATACATAACGCAAAAAAGGCAATCGCCGATTTATCACCGCGCGATTCGAGGAAGGCAGTCCTTTATCACCTTCGCCGAGCGAGCGAGGCGTCAACCGCCGTACACTGGGAAGACGCGCCCAGGTGTGCCCGCGGCCCACGCGCAATTTTCGAGTCGCGCTCCCGATCGCGATCCGCATCAGGGGCTCGGCGCGCGAAACGTGAGAAATCGGCGGCGCTCGCGCGTGAGTCAGCGCCGTAGGGGCATAACGGCTCGGCTCGATCCATTTAGCCGAGGCGGTATAGGCCATTGTAGGCGCGACATTATGTGCCCCGCGCGCGAAAGGCCCATTGCGCGAGGAGGGGAGCCCCGAGGTCCCCCTTTCCAAGCGAGAGACTGTCTCGGGCCACCTGGCCGAACGAGCCGCCTTTCCTACACGGCCTCGTCTCTCTTTCTCTCTTTCCCGAGAGCTCGCGCGATGACTCCGATCGAGAGCCCACGCGAATGCGACCGATCGACCGCGAGCGCGGATAGACATTTATCGAGGTTCGCAGGGCACGGGAGAAACTGTGTAAAGCGAGTTGATCTTATAATGTTTGTATACTGATACTGATGTAGTTTGGTGATTGATCCTACGTAGTGTGACGATTGATCCTGTAGTTTGACGGTTGATCCAGAATTTGAAATTTGATCCATAATCTGACGATTGATCCTACAACTTCACGATTGATCATATAGTTAGGTGATGGATACTATGGTTTGACGATTGATCGTACAATTTGGCTGAGAATCTTGTAGTATGACTATCTTATATATTGGCGATTAATTATGTACTTTTACGGTAGACTCAAATCCATGAATTTTGAGATTGATACCTGCAGTTGAACCAAACTTGCACCTTACGCAACACTAAAACAAAAATAAGTATTTTTTTAAACAACTGATGGCTAGATATTTTGTAATGACATCTGTCGTTATTTGATTATCAAACTAACATGATCCTAATCTTGAAATGTTTTATCTATATAATACAAGACGTAATTAAAAAGTGAATAATAACACTGAACTTAATAATACAGGTAGATCAAAGTAATTTCCTGTTAGGGATAATTTCATTATGCCGTTGACTATACTTTCTTTGTCTTTGGTCTGAGCATATACGAAGTGTTATCTAATCGATATTGCTGATTGCGATGGAAGATTGTACGGACCTGTTACATACTCATGTTGTCTTATTTTCTCTCTTGTTTTTTGTACTTTTAGTTTGTCAAAACAACAAACTTTCCAATACGATCTTTAAATCTTTCGATTGTTATGTACGTTACACATGTTAGAAACACCTTGTCCAGGCACACAATGGAATATACGGCAAAGGAAGCGTACACCAACAAAAACCATTTCAATCTCGTCAGAAATAGTTCTTGAATCTCACATAAAAGAATTGTAGAATAAAAGAAATTTTAAAGGATTTATGAGCGGAACAAATGTACAATGTTATATTTGAATTTTAAAACTTGTTACAAGAGAAACGACTTGAATTCAAAAGCTTTTTCTTTTCCTTGAATAGGTCAGTAAATTAGCGAATATATCTTACTTACATTTCCTGATTAAATTGATTGACATTATTAAAAGGTCATTATATACAAGCATGCATACATTTGTGCCTACATGCTCATCTGGAGGGTTATGTTAATTAGGTACATTAATGCATACTCGAGAAAATACCTCACTATTAAAGAAATTATGAGACTAAAAGTGAAGTCAATCTATTTTGATTTGATTGGTTCTGATGTGATCACGTGATTACTATAGCTTACGGACTACAGTAATTTACAGAACATAAGAAAAAAGAGAATAAATTTTACTTTTACTCTTCTGGATAATATTCAAAACTAAGAGTATGTAATGACTTATTACTTTTAGAAACTTAAGGAAAATAAAAAGAACAAATATAATAATGATAGCGCGAAGGATGAACAATTACTATTTCTTATATTATGAAACGAATGTAAACACAAAAAAATGCCACCACAATTTCTCTGCAGGAAAATCGATCATATTTTCGATCGTCATAAAAGAAAATCAAGCAACCATCAATAAATCACGTATTACCGACAGATCCGACCTCTTCAATGGCACATTTCACTTGGCCGCGTTCAAATTGAGCCGGATCGTTACTACTCATCGATGATCGTCGGTTCTTACGGACGTGCACCGCCGACATTAACGGCCACTTCATCACGCGGTTGCGATTTCGCGCGCTCCGCGGATTCTCAATTAAAATTTCGAGAGGATGAGCACCGGGCGCCGTGCGAGAAAGTGCCTTTCAGCTCGCGCGCGGGCCCGTCGTGCTCCGCCGATGCCGCCGAATTAATTCGCTTCCTCCCGCGCGTCCTTTGTTTTCCCTCGCACCTCTCCCCTTATCTTGCGCTCGCTGCTTTCTGCGTCGGTACGCTCAACCTTACTGGAAGGGGCTCGTGTAATTTTTTTTTTTTTTTTTTTATAAGGCCTTTATAAGCGGTAGGATGCGCCGTGTCTTAAACGTTGCTTTTTCCTTGATTTATTGGCAGTGAAAGTGTTTTAATGTTTGGAAAAGCGGGCCTGATGTTCATCATTTTGTATCGCGCCGCTTCGGATTTTAATTGAAAGCGTTGTCTAACGCCGCGTTTATGTAACTTTGCTTTGGGAGCTTTGCTTTTCATGAATTTTTATTTCGCTTCGCAAATTTTTATTGTATCGCTTGCTTCGATGCATTTCATCTTGTGAATCGTAATTATATTAACAATTTTCTAAAGCGAATAATGAAACATATCACTCTTATTTCAATGATATGAAGTACCATTTCAGTATTGGGTACTAGAAATCAATTTTTATCGAAATCGATAACCTAGAGGGTTGCAACTGTCTTAATTAGTTAAACATTTGTTACGATCATTGACATTGAAATTTGTTTATTATAAACATCACCAGTAGAGTAGGAGCTAAATAATTATAAAAGTTTCTACATAATGAGATTTTGATATACGATTCTCGATAATTTTGTAAAACAAAATCAATAAAAAGTGATTTTGAAGATTGAACTTTACTGTAATAAAGAAGTAAGAACAATAAAAAACGCCATCATATATAACTCAATAAAGAACACTACTCTTAAGCCGTACACAATGACAACCTCCAACCACATAAATCACGATTTCTATCCATTTGATATCGCAGATCGAATCTACTCCACTAAGAAACTGAGTATCTCATGGTTCGGGATCACCGACGCGGATCAAAAATCTGCTGGTTCTTGCTTCGAAGCTCCATAAATCAGTCGCGAAGTTCGCGCGTATAGAAACCAAAAAAAGCAACGGTTCACCCCGCGCGGAAGAGGAGGAAATAAAAAAAGATCGATCGAGGTGCGCGCGCGCGCGGAAGCGAATCCAGTTTACGATCGGCCGCGGGGCCGTCCGTCTCGCTTTATAGGCTGCGCCCCTCGCGGCGTTAAACTCCCCGACGCCGCAGACTCCTACATAACGGTCGCGCGAATCCGCGTAGCGAGGATGCGGCGCGCGCCTCGTCCGACTGTCAGGCGGCTCCACGCACTCCTTCTGAGATCATCATTAGACGCTGCGCTTTTTTACTTCGACGTTATTAGCGAAATTGCTGCTCTATCGTAACATTGTTTCTCTCAGTTCCCGCAGTAATTATTTTTTGTTAAGGGATGCTGTAATTTTATTTTTATAGATATTGTATATAAGTCTTGATTTCTGTCAAGTTAGTGTAAAGATGTTTAATAACTTTCTTATTATTTCAAGAAATAAATCTTTGTTGTATGAATGGAAAATGCTGGGTTTACTAATTAGAATGCTTGTGTATACTTGTTGAGATAATTCAAAATGGCAATGGAAACTTTATAATCTCCAGAGAAGAAAGGCGCACAACTAACGGAACCGAAAGTTCTTTAAAATTTTTGCTGAATCTATGTCCTAACTTTTTAATTCGAATGCAGCAATCTTATTTCTCGATATTTTTATATGCAATTGTTTAAGTAAGGTCGACTTTGAGGTTGACTTCATTTAAACGGGAAATAATCGTCAATTTTTGCGCTTCTGATCTTTGCACGAGCAATACAAATAACTCGTGCAAAAATCACATACATACTTCGTACCCTAACTACATAACGAATAATTTGAAGAAGTTGGAGCCAAATATTTTGTTTAAAAAATATTGACGTCTTCGAATGAAGAGCGCGAAATTTAAAAAATGTAACATATTTTGCGAAGATAAAGTAAATAAAGTTTGTTGCTAACTCATAGATTATTTAAGTAAAAAAATAAAACTTTCTTAAATCTTCCGCGATGCTTACTTGTAACTATTCGCAATTTTTCAATTCGAAGAAAACACGATATTTCCCCTTTTGTTTCAGCGAGACGTTAAGTATGAAATAGCTGTCTCGTAGACGCGAACAGTTACTGGAATATCCATCTAATGTATAAAACATAGCGATGTGTCGGATTACGTGTCATCGTGGGGCACAAGCAGCAATGTATCAGATGTATATGACTCGGCGGTTTGGCCGTGTCTTCCTTGTTACAACGGCGACTGGATGACATCGTTCTTCGACATAATAAACAATCACTGCCAAGAGTGCAACTTATTGAAATACACCTCTACCGTTTCCGAGAAATTACGTATCTTTTTGAACACTATAACGGTTCATAAACATTTTTATAAAAACACTTCTAATTTACTAAATATTATCTAAATACTAATGTTTTCTATATGAAAAGCTCGCAAGCTCTATTTGGGTAATTCAATATTTAGCTTGTTTAAAAATGAAATATTCTGGAACAAAAAATAAAAATGATTAAAAAAGTAATCATCACATTAAAAATAAGTCTAAAACATGAAAAAACAAAACCAAAGACTGATGATTTTCCAAAACACAAAAAATCTCGCATTTCGATTCCAGCTTGTAAATCACGCGGCGCATTACAAAAATTGTACTGGTATTCCAGGTACACCGAGGTCAGGCGACTTGAACGTCCGCAAAAGCAGACTGGTCGACGGATCCCCGCAGTTGCAAAACAATGCGCGAGTGTCGCGCGACCGGTCGGGACAACCGCACGCGCTCTCTTTGCTCGAGTGGCCTCCCCGCGAAAACGCCGCCTCCTTTCGGGAGAAATGAAGCGCGCGACCGCGACATTGCGTTATTAACGGCCGATTTCGTGCGAGGGACTCTCTCGCAAAGTGGAATATTTCGTAATCCGCTTACGCGTAGGTCGTACAGTTGAATATAAAATTGTCCTTTTATTGTCTTTTTTAAAATTCGTTACGCCAAATTTTTTTTTTAATTTCGTTAGATAGGAGCGTTAGATAATGCAAACATAAACGCTTTTTGCTCGAAATTCAAATTTTACGAGAGAATGATGTAAAAGGATGTAATTTTTACATCGTAAATACTTTCTTTATTGTATTTGCGTTGAGCAATTGAGTCTTGCACACTTAAATACATAAAGAAAATGTAACCGGTGTGTATTTAACTGTTTTTTTAATTCAATTATTTGCTGTTTTCCTCGTTTCTCAAGTTACAATCGTCTAAATTTATCTTTCGAAATTCGCTGAAATAAAATATACTCATCTTGGGCAACAATAGAGGCTCGCGCGCCTTTAAAATGCGTACAATTACAACAAAGAACCGACTACTCCTGTTTTGCGAATAAAAAAGAGGATCGTGCAATTGAAATCCTTTAACGTCTCGCATGAACTGCACGTACGCGGCGTCTCGGCTCGGCGAATCGCCGAGGACGGCCGAAAGAGAGAAAAAATTCAGAAAAGACCCATCGCGATACGCTGAGAATCCTTAAATCCGCTGTTGCAACGTGCCACGGCCATTTTTAAGAACCTCGCGGTGCATTAAAAGAAAAGACAGCCTCGTGAAAAAAAAATTAATTAAAACATATTCTCTGCAAAGCACGTCCCCTCGTATGACAAATGAGTACGAATGCGAACGGGCAGAAAACAGTCTCAGATAGCGATCGGCTCGAATTAAAAGTGGAGCGAGTTCGAAGGGCAGCCTGGACCCGCGGGGTCGAGCCTTTTAGAAAGATATAGGAAAAAAAAAACACTTCGGGTAACAACAACAACGGAGAGGAGGCCCGCGGCGACGCGTAACGAGCCCGGAGCCGCGGCGTTAAGTAATTTTAAGAGACGCTTGTTTCTCGCGCGCGCGCTCCTCGAGGAAGCTCCTTTTCCCGGCTTATTACGGCGCGT
This sequence comes from Eurytoma adleriae, assembly GCA_900480045.1. Classification (NCBI taxonomy): domain Eukaryota; kingdom Metazoa; phylum Arthropoda; class Insecta; order Hymenoptera; family Eurytomidae; genus Eurytoma; species Eurytoma adleriae. Next base: position 276,881 of record UXGC01000143.1, read on the forward strand.
CTAACTGTCGATAATAAGAATAACCGATGACGAGGGAGAGAGAGGCAGGGCTAATTACTTTCGCTTCCCGTATTAGGGAAGGGCAGGCGCGCGAGAAAATTGGAGGGAGAGACGCGCGAGTAATTGCCCGGGAAATGAGAAAATGTTTTTCAGCGACGGGCAAAAAATTAATTTTAAGCCGTGATACGTGAGCCGTGCTAGGGAATTCACGAATAATAACTCCAGATACCTGCCGATCTGCATATAAGCGACGGAGTAACTTTCTACTTTGTTGATGGGGGTGACAAAGTTTCCTATTTGTTACTTTTAATCATCTTTTAATGAAAATTTTAGTATAACTATTAGCCATAGATTAAATTTATACTTCGTATTAATTTTGTTAATTAATTGGAACACAATTTTTTATATCAATGATAAAAATTATAATCAATGATTTTTGTACTAATAAGGTGACGGTATATAAAAAAAGAAAATATTCTTCAATGAAGTTTTGGACAAATAAAATTTGTATATCATTTAAAACTATTTTTGATTTTTTAAACATATTCGAAAACACTATATTCACACTATTTTGAAGGTAGTATTATCTTATAATTCGCACACTGCAAACAAACTCGTAATTAAAATACCTAATTAGTGTGAAAATTGTAAATTGTTTATATTAATCAGAAGCTTTGCTTACAAAACAGATAAAGAAGTTACCAAAAACAAACAATAGAACAAAAATAAACCCGACAAATAAAATTACAGTGCTATTAAATAAATTAATGAATTCCACAGTCTGGTATACTGAAGCAGATCGTAAAAATACAGAACGATTAAATGTTAAGCAGCCCGCCAAAGCAAGGGCCATTAAGCGAGGAAAAAAACTTTCACTGCGCACAATATAAACCGCGCAATATGAATAAAATATCGAGCCGGGCGTTAATCGTCCCGCGGAAAGAGAGTCTAAACCCAAGGTGCGTATACACGTATACCCGGCGCGCCGGCTTAGTACCTTAAAGGAGTCTCCTAAGCAACGGCGGAAAGCAGGAAGGAGGAAGAGAGCGAGAGGCGCGGCCGTGATCTTGGCGGGGAGGTTCGCATGCGCCGTGGGAGTTTTTCGCACAATTAGCGCGTCGCGACTCCGCGAAGAATGCGAGCGAGCGAGCGAGAGAGACGGTGGCGTCGATGCGACGCGCGAGCGCGAAATAATGGTCGCCTCTTCGGCGAATCGCGCCTAGCTTTAATTGGACCCACGCTCAAAAGTGGATCAAGTTCGCGCGCGCGATGATATCTGCGGGAGGCTTTTTCGTTCGTTTCTCGCGCAAAAGCGAAGGTCTATTGTTCGCCGCCAGCGACGACGACGACGACGACGCGAGACGGGGGAGGACGTTGTCAATCCGACGATTTCACTTTTTATTCCGCTTTAATTTGCGTTGCTTTCCTCGGCGAGCTTGGAAATTGTCTCGTCCTCTGTAATTTGAAATGCAATGATTTATTTGCGTGATTTTTTTTATGAGCTTGCTCGTCTTTCGTCTTTATTAAAAAATTAAGGTTTACAAGAATTTCTTTTAAATAATCGTCAACTCTTCTAGCGTTTAATTATTTATAATTTTAGTCAAAATTGCTTACAATGATTTTAATCAATTCTTCCAATGAATAAATTTTGTATAATCAATTTTAGTCGGTTACAAGGAGGTACCCTTATAGCATTTTTTAGAAGCCCCACCAACCATGAGACAACAGACCCGTTACTGGGAGAATCATGTGACTCAGAGTCCATCTGACGTCAATTGAAACAAGCAGTATTACACGTTGTATCTAGCAAGAATAATTTAATTTGAATGAGAACACATCGAGTAAAATATTCGATGGATTATTAAAATCAAATCAATTTACATAAGTGTAAATTTTGACTTTTCATTGATTATAAACTTATTATTGTAAAGAAACTTATTTAAAAGTGGTTTGCTACGGCACACTGCTTACACTCCTACATAGATTCATTTTAAACATTTATCACATCAGCTCATTAGTAAAAAGTATAAACTATTCTTGAATATCCTGCCGTAAATTTCAAATACCCAACGAACAAAAAAAGGAACGCGGCTGACCATCCACGAAAATTAAAAGTAACAAGCGCTTAAAGAAAGGCGCATTAACGACGTAAGAAAGGTGAGGCAACGCGCGACGGAGACACGCCGAGTTAGAGCAATAAATGATTTCACCGCGGCAATTAGCGTCGGTCAGTCGTTTTCGCCGGTGGCACCGCGGCGGCCTGCGCGCACGTGTGTATATGTAACAACTCGGAATTCGCCGGTAAGTCGCGGGCCGGCGCACTCGTCTCCCGGTGATAAGGGGAACATTGTGTGCACCGGCTTTTTTTCTCCGCGGGCCCCGCGCCTGTGTGCACAGTGAACGAACGCGAAAGAATGCGCGCGCGAGCCTCTGCATATGTACACACGTGCGGCGCGCGCCGGCTCGTCCCCTGCGCTCCTCTTTTCACGGAACTGAAAACACGTTGAGGCTCCTTCCTCCTTTTTTTCCGCCGGCGAGCTTGGCGTTGGTGAAAACGCGGCTGTGCAGGTGCATCGGATAGATAAAATGGGTGGATGTTCGGTTGTTTGCAGTTGGAAAGCTGTACTAAAGGACACAGCTGAAGGCATTTTTGAGGTGAAATTACCGTGTTGGTACCTCTTGTAATGTGAAAAAGTTAAAACCCACACGATTGGAGTGAAAACTGAACTCATCGAGGCTATAGATTAGCTTAATTTTTTCTGAAACAGAGCAATTTTTCAGTCTTTTTCACTCTGCAACATATAAAAGTAGAGTGGTATAAAATTAAACTGTAGCAAAATACTTAACATTATGTATGGAATATTTACTATCAATGATTATGTGGATAAAAAGTACTCCCATTCTTTACAATGAGATAAACAAAACGTGAATTAATGATTTTTTTATATATAAGGGCTGTTTTTAGATTTTAATTTCCTCAATAAAGTCACATGGGTATTATAAAAAAGATTCTCAATATGAATAGTATAAGGAAGAACTCTCTGAGTACAAATGAATAGATGATTTATAAGTTTATTTATGATCCTGTTATGTTTAATAAACCGATTGATGTATTTTATTACTCATAATTTTAATATTTCTTGTGAAACAATTAAACACTGTTTATTTATTCATCGCAGCTAAGTGTTTACATTCTCTTAGAATCTGCTATGTATATGCAAGAATTTTTAAATTATCTCATTTTGCAGACAAAATAAACTGCTTGTAAATCAACAATAAAATTACAGATTATTAGCGGCGATTAGAAAAACATCTTCATTTGCATTTTTGTTTTACTCCGTCATTACTTTCTAAGAAAATTGCTCCAATATTCAGTGAGTAAATTACACAATAATCGATGTAAACGGACGGTTCAATTTTAAACCTGGCAGATATCTTACAAACTGACGTCAGAATTACCTCTCAAGCCTAATTAAGCAACTACATCGTTTCCCAGTCCATTGTCCACGGCACTGCATAATCCGAAGCTCGATCATCCGAAGTGAACGAATAACGATTTGCTCGAAATCCGATAAGTTAATGATCACGAGCGTAATCAAAATGCCAGGTAAATTGGCCCCTCTTAAACGCATTTACATGCATCAATTATTAAAAATAAATGCCCGACCGTTACATTTCCTAAGCGCTTTTCACGCTCCGTAGAAAGGGCCGCGTGGTTACCTGAACGACTGCGGAAAAAAACGCCGGAATTAAAGATCCGCGGCCGCGCGATTGCGCAATCGAGAAAAATGAAGATCAATGACTCCGAGGAACTTAGCGCAGTTCGTACTTTCGACAATTCCGGCGCACTTGGCGACCCTTACGTAAGTTCCTTTTTCCTCGATGATCGATCGATCGATCGGCGGTGCACAATTAAATCGATAACGCACCATTTCTTACGTACTCCGGAAAAAAGGCCGACGTAACGCGAGCAGACCGCGCATTAGAAAAAGTCCCGGCGACAGTCGCGTCGTAAGCGCCGGACGAAAGGAAAAGAAAAAAAAACAAAAGGCCGTTTTCACCCGGCGGCGTAACCGTAGCTGTTATCGCGACCATCTGCCCGCGCATCAGAGAGATAGAGCCGAGCGTTTAACGCCGGCTCGAGGCGTGAAAAATCCCGTAATTTACGAGCGGCAGACGCCGAAAATTTCGCGGCGATTTCCGCGTCGGAGGCGGCGTGGGCGAGCGCGCCGCGAGAGACTCGTTAGGTCGCGGCTAGCGTAACGGTACTGGGAGCGGGCGGCAAGAGGGACGGGGATATAGGAGGCGGATCCACCCACCGGAGGCTATACGGACTCGCGGGAAAAAGGAGGCGAGGGCGATACACAAAAGTGAAAATTAACGGTGCCGCCCGTTCAATTTACGAGGTGGTGCTGTTGAGGAATTTTCGTCGACGAATGTGGATCGGACACGCTTGCAGTGGGAGTTCGTGACGGGGGTTTTTAAAGAGGTGCCTTACAGGTGGCCACGGACGGGAAAGGAGATTATGACCATTTTTATTGTGGCGAAATGGACGACTTCGCATGCTTAATTTGGGCTTGAGTAATTTTTTCCTTTTTCGTTTGACCTCTATTTCTAGAAGGAAGTTACTTGTTTCGTTTTAAATTAGAGTAATTTAAAAATTTTTGCAAACTAAAATTTTTAAATCTTAAAAAGACACTAGTATATTTTTTTTTAAATGAAAAAGAAGAAAGACGATGTTTTTCTTATCCACTTATTGTGTAAAAGTTAATTATGCTTAATAATTTTTTTTAATTTTATTCACATTTATTTAGTAGATATTTTTTTATTTACTTTTTTTATCGATTTATCTGTGAAAGGATTATATTATTCAATAAACTCTGATAAACTTGTATAAATCTAATAAAATAATGTAGGTAAAATACGAAGTCTTTTAAAATATGAATAATATGTATAGTTAAAGGATTGTAATATAATACAGCTATTAATGTTGTGATTTATTATTAACGTAAAATTATATAAATTGTGAGAAGGGAACTTTGCAGATTTTTAATATGTATTTTTTATATAAATTGTGAAACTTATTTATTTTCCACTGTACCTACTTAAATTTAGAGCTACATCCAGTGCATAAACAATAAAATTAAAACCAAGAAAAAACCTACAGTTTCCACATCTATAGTATACAATTACATAAAAAAATTATCGGTTACTACCGAAAAAACACAGCCACCTATGCGAAGTGTTTGTCAATCGACCTGAAGTACTGCGAAGGGAAAAAAATTCGAACAAGAAACACCGAAACCTCGTTTTATCGTCTAGCGTCGGCGCGGGCACGTAGTGTGCCGTTGCACTCGGCTCGCGATCGCGGTCAGCGTACGTAGCCACTTACCCGAGGCCTGCCTCATTTGAATGCCCGAAATGCGATTGATTCCCCCCCTTCAGCACGGCTAGGCTCAAGGATCATTCCGCCGCTTGCGCAACACGCACTCTCCGCTCTTTTGTTCTCCCCACTTATAATTTTTTTCTCCTTTTTTTCACGCGGGAATCCTTCGAGCTTTTGTTCGGCCGAATTCGAAATCGAGGATGTTGCGGCGAATTTTCGGAGTCGGAGAAACGCACCGGGCTTGACGAGTTCATCCTTGAGGGCGTTAGATTAACGAATTAGCAGCTAATTGTTGTAACGAGCGGCTGACTCTTTAATTGTGATAATTACAGGGTTTTTTTTCGTTGTTTTTCCGTAGATACAATAAAATTAATTGCGGGGTATCGGAACGACCTTTTTATTGAATAAATCGGAGATAGAATAAACGTTCGGCACAATTCCTTATCCTTTCCTTGAAGTTTTGCGCAACGGCTGCAAGAGTAAAAAAAAGTTTAGTCATATTTTCTCTTTATAACTCTCGAGCTTGGAAAAAAAACGCGTTACAACTTCTGATTGATTTTGGCTTTATTTCGTCACTAAAGATAAATATTGTGGTATCCGCATTACGATTACTATCTAATCCCAGGTCCTTTATTCCTTTATATCAAAAGCCATCGTATTTGGACAGAGTATTAACTAAGTACATACGTTCCATTGTGCCCAAAAAGACAAAAAATGTAGATCAATATTTGTATCCGGTCGAACATTTCGTAAACGAAGGTAACAATAACCAGCGAGGTTATAAGCAAGAAAGGAGTCGCAGCGCACGCACGACTGATTATCGGAATTGCCATGGAATTATGCAGCCGCGTTTTCTTACTCATCATCATGTTTGATAAAGCGTAGGATTACTCCCGCGGTCGCCGCTTCTCTTTCCGCCGCGATTGACCGTACGCGTAATGACATACGGTAATAAGTGCGGCTAACGATCCTAATGACTCCGCCGCGTTTACATAAGCATTTTCGTTTCAGCGTATTTTCCACTTTCTTATCTCTTTTCCATCTTGGAAAAGCTCGACTCCGTAATGAACTTCGCGCACCTTACTCCTCGTACGTACAAATATACCGTATATGCATATGACGGGGAAAAGATTTTTTTCGACTGTTCGGCGCGCTGGATATGAAATTTTATCAGATGGCTCGGTAAATTTTCTACAAGTAAATTAATATGTAAATAATAAACCTCGAGATCCTTGATTTTTATGCAAAGTACTTACTGTAAAATCAGACGAGGAGTAAATATTTATAAAATTTTGTCGCGTTATTCAAGAAATTATTGAACATTATAAATAATTTTAAAATATTTGTAAAAAAGTTAATATTTTTCGTTTTTATTTTTTAATTAACTAAATTGTTTTAGTGTTTTTTAGAGAAAATTATTTGAGTTAGTAAATTTTTAAATATTTATATTACATTTTACTACATTTATAGTCAAATTCTAATTTTTGTGACAATAAAAGACGATAGTAACTATCATTTTTTTATCATAAATAATAAAATACTCATTGAAAGCAAAGATAACTCCAAAATCCATTATATTACATAAATTCTAATGTATAAAAACTACATTGTACCTATACAAAAATTAAGTAATGTTCAGAAATGAAACACGATTAATCATTTAGTGTTTCACGTTTTTGTAATTGCACAAATAAGTATACCGCTTTAATCTAATCATATTTACTGCGTAAAAGCTACACAGGTTTTCCCATATCGCGCCCGCGTTAAGATTTGAAAATTGTTCCCAGCCTTATGCAGCAAAATATCACCTGAACCATTTCACCGAGTGCAACTTGAAAATCTACGGTGTCGGTGCAGCACACGATTCGAGGGCGCGGAGGTGAAAAAAAAAGACGAGGGATATATACAAGTGATCGATGGTCCACCGGCGCGCCGTTCACTAATATTCCGTCGGGAGAACGGCTCTTTACAGTGCACGCCGACGCGCGGCCGGGCGCACTTTCTATCTGGAGCGACGCGCGGGGCGATACAATTTCTCTCGGCTTGTCGCGCTTGACTAGCCTGTATTATTTCGAAAATTACTGAATTGCGACCGCTTTGCCGTGAGGAGAAAATGAACGCTCTATATATGCACCGCCCGACCGGCAGGTGTCCCGCTTGACTTTACCACGGAGCTTTACGAGCTATTTGTTAAGTTTTATGAAGAAATTCAGATTCTGCAAATTAGGTCCATTTGTCAATACGATACTTTCATTTGTGGTCGAACTCGTTCTACCAATTACTAAATTGTTTATAAGACTAGTGAAATGTGTAATAAAACAATTAGTGGTTTTAATATAATTTTCAGTGCTTTAAAACGATAAAATACTTTTTAATTTTAATTTTATTTTATATGATCTGCGTTATGATAATAAAATAAAGCAGGTCAGTAATTTATAAGGTAATATATTTTTTTAAACTGCGTAATTAATAATGTCTGTTCTGTATTGTATGTTTACATGCCGTTAAATTTGTTACTGAATAAATAAAAAAAATAAAATAAATAAAATTAGTTATTTTTATTTTTCATCGATAAGTTATTATCAAACGATAATGCAGTAATCAAGTCGATAAAATAGATTTCTGCTTCATAGTTACATTGCAGCACATGTAATAGCAGCTCACGTTATCGAGACCTCTAACGCCATCTTTGAAAAATCGGTAGAGATTATATTTGCTTAAAGGATCAAATAGAAAATTATAATTTCTTTACTAAAATTACTTTTTTGCAAATATAAACAAACAATTTATCTAATATTTGTATTCAGAATTAAAAATGGTTAGCTTAAATTTTAAATAATAAGATAATATAAAAATAAAAAATGTAATTGCTATGGGCAATAAATCAATTCAATTCATGAAAAGGGGTAAGAAGAAGGATCTCAGATGAAGTCAATAAAATCGATCATTTTTATCTTAATATTTCAATAGGTTTTTTTATTTCCTATCATTTTTAGAACAATTGCTGGAACATTAGAAGATTAGAGCAAATAAAAAACCTATCAAAATGATGAGATAAAAACAATAGTTCTTATTGGATTCCTCCGAGATCGATCTTTTTATCCTTTTCATATTCTTGAACGTGTAAATACTACTACTCTATATCAATTCAATTCTCAACAAAAAGCAAATGTGTTGTATTCAAAATTGCATAGTCTATATTCTCAACAAACTAACAAAATAATGTAAATTATACACAAATTCACAAAACTTTATTGCATAATTTACTAAAAGTTCTAGCATAAATTTTTCTAGCATATTTTTTCTCCACGTAACAGAAGTAAGAAGAAGGCCGCGATCTCCTCGCTTTATCCGACAAAGCGATCACATGCTCGCCGATCCGCGTAAACAGCAAATATCGTGCCCTCCATAAACCGGGCGCTCCGGCAATCGTACTTACGCTCTCGGCGGTGCATTTAAAAAGATGACGCGCCGCGGATCAAACGGCGCTGCCGCGGGGGAAATAAGGACACGCACGGCGCATCGCCGAGGTGTGCGGGTGTCTACGCGCCGCTATACCCCGAGGTGACGCAACATGTGGGTCGAACATTTTAGCAGCCGCTAACGATCTCGCGCCTCCTCGCCGCGGCTCCCTTTTTATCGGCCGGTTAATCGCGTTACGCCGCTCGGCCCCGTTAATTCGACGATTAGCGCTCGCGAATCCGCGGACTCGCTCGCGCGTCTCGAATTAGAGATAATTTATGCGAGCGACGCGTGAGCCGTTCCGTTTGCTAATTTATTAAGATCTACAAATACACTTATAGAAAAATTTCGCGTAGAAATTATACTAAAGATCAGCGTAAGTGTACAATGGTCAGCCAATCTGGAAATATTTGTAGGTATATTACTCTCTAAATTTAATTCAGTGATAGTTGCGCAACTGGTCCGAAAAAAGTGTATATACACTGAAAAATTAGTGACT